>PVJA010005148.1:0-41360 GCA_004027025.1 Myocastor coypus | reverse complement strand
CAGCACAAATATTCTTTACTGGGGTAATCCCTAGAAGGAGAGGCTGCCTATGAAGAAGGAGGGGGCTCCTGATCACCACACAGCCTACATAGATCTCAAGCACATTTGCTGAGCGAAAGAAGTCAGGCTGAGTGGTTGTACGTGGCAGGACTGCATTTACAATCTGCTGAAGAGAAGAGGAGCAGCTGAGGACCCGCTGGCAGCGGACGAGGCAGAGGTGAAGGGGCCCCTGAGCACAAACAGAAGCGGGAGCAGAACTGGCTGAGCTCTTAAGAAGGGACAACATTGTGAGCATCTGTAAGACGTCATAAAATGGCCACCAAAGGCTGTGCACTGCCACGCATAAAACAGACTGCAATTAGCCAAAATTAACAATAGAGAATTGAAGCACTACAACATAAAATCGCCTTTTAAAATACCATTCCTTTCACCTATCAGATCAGCAAAAGTGGCGAGAGTTCACACTGACCAAACAGCAAAATGTGGAAGGGAAATACGAAGCAGCTGGCTGCATATCTGAGGGTCTGGGGGTCGGACTTCCTGGAAAATGCATTTCCTGAAACACTGCTTGTGAGCCGCCCCATAAGGAGGGGGGGTTTACCCCGCAATTCTGCAGAGGCTTGATGGAGGTGCAGGCTGAGGTCTGACTCAGTCTCAGAAGAGTCTGATTAGAAAGTCAAATCCCTGGACTTCACAAGCAAACCCCAGGGCACCTTTGTCCTGAAATTGAAGCCTGAAAAGATCAGAGCCTTTTCAGCATGCAGAGCGCAAGCTCTGTACTCTGCATTGCCATGGGCAATTCCAAGCCTGGGGAGCTCCTACAGGCCAGGCAGCCAGCTGAGCTCCAGCCTCTCCTCCCTGCTTCGCCTATAGGGTGAGGATGAGTTTGCTTTGTTTCAGCCCTGCTCCGAGCACCAACAGGCAGCTTTGTGCATATTATCTCAGGCAATGCTCACAGACAGTGAGAACTGTCACACTGCTATGCTTTTTGGAACAGTTGGAAAAACTGTCACTCAGGGTTAGGAAATAACTGCCCCCAGACTTCACTGAACAAAGAAGATCATCTTCCGACTGGAGCCATCTCTCCTCCTGTCTCTATGTGTTTTACCTCTTTACCAAAACCTTTCCCAGGAGAGAAAGGGGATAGAAAGAAGAGTGATCTCAGAGCCAGGCCCTGTGCTGCATGGTTTCAGGTGTTCCTGGACTGAAACTGCATAGCACAAGCCTGTATTTCTCCACTAAGCACAGCAACTGTCTGAAGATGCAGCCAACATCCTAGCAAATTCTCAGGTGACAAATTGCCCAGCCACACCTGGCACTTGAGCAGCCACCCTGGATGGGCCCAGGCTGAAGAGAATGGGGCATGTCTGTCTGACAAATGAGACTCCAGTGGCGGGAAAGAGGCTTACGGTTACCAGAGGCATTCAGGGTAGCAGACCGAAGCGGCCATGTGCACTTATCAAAAGTGACCTAAAAGGAATTGCTGTTGGCATCTCTGGAAAGATCAGAAAGTGGATCAAGTACTCCATCTCTCCACAGGTAGGTTCACCTACCTATTTAATTATCTAGGGACAATCTACTATGCCCGGCCTACTGTTGGACAACTTCAAGAACTTTGTGCCAAGCTGGGGAGTCAGATGCAACACTGAGCGGGGCAAGAAAGCGCAGCTGGACAGGTGTGCAGAGTGGGGCCAGGTGAGGCAGCCTGAAGAAGCAGATGCCAGAGAGACTCTTGGGTCAGGAGCGGAGCTCGTGATCTGCAAGTGCCAGGAGGCACTTACAAAGGGACCCCCAGGTGCTGTGACTGGGTGGGGACAACAGGGAACAGAAATACTGGGAGCTGACAGTCTAAAAGGCATGGGGCTGATCCTGGAAGCCAGGAGTCTTTCATGCATCAAGGTCACCCTCTGCAGGGAGGGTGGTGGCTTGAGTGGTGGCTCAGGCCTTACCCTTCCAGGTCTAAAAGAGAAGATCAGAGTGATCATGGGATGTTACTTTGCTTCCCTGCAGCTCTCTCCATGAGATATTCTGCAGCCTTGCTTAGATCGCTGACGTTCCCTGGTTTTAGACGACCCTTCGACATGAGACCATTTCTCTCCCTTCCACTTTGCTGCAGCCCAGTCCCAGAAGTCTGCCATAGACCGAGTCTCGTCCACAGCTGAAAAGGACCCCGAGAGTGCTCCTGCCCCGCCATGGCTCTGCTTGCAGAGGCGGAATGTGGACATGTCCCCAAGGTCTGCAGTCAGCAATCGTGAGTTCCAAATGACGAGGTGGTCAGGAGCAGTCTTTCTTCTGTGAAACTCTAAGCTTTTGGCAAGCCAGTGGCAGGGAGCGAGACCTATCATCCTTGCAGAGGGTGACATTGTGGAGTGATCTGAGATTGTCAACTACAATCTCAAATGCAGCTGTGAGGCCAGGAACTGGTCCTATCTAGGGGGAGATTCCTGGACATCTGATGGCCTTTGCTCAGAGACTGACAGCTCTACCACCATCCAAGGAAGAAAGACCTTGGTGTCACATGAGAACTGACCTGAACAGGTGCGGTCACGACCATGGAAGGAGTGGGGTGGGGGGAAACAAAGACAACCTTGACCATAACAGATATTCAAGATCTAAGCTCCACTCATAAAATATATCACCCTCACGGCAGCCGTAAAGCCAGGAAGTCAAGCCATGATGGACAGGTGTGAGATGGAACATGAACCCCATCTGCAGGCAGGATACACTGTCAGGAGAAAGGGGCAGAGCATACGCAGGTTGTCCAGGGATTTAACTGAAGACTCAGGGAGAAGCAATCAGAAGGGCTGCTGTGTTCCAGTGAGGAAGAGCCCCCTGCTAGATTAGCATGTAAGGCAGGAGCTCTTCCCTGCTGGCCACTCACCAACCACTCCAGCCTCCCGTGGGGCCTACCTCATTCTTCACTGCTTGACCCCTGCTATTCGTGTCTATGTGAGACTTTGTAAATGCATGTCTTAGTTACTCTTCTATAGTTGCTGGGACAAAAACCCGACACCCAAAATGAAGGAAGGAAAGGTTTATTTAGCTCACAGTTACTAGAGGTTTCAGTCTATATTTGGCTGGCCCAAGGCTGAGTGGAACACAGAATCCAGTTCATAGTGGCAGAACAGCAACAAAAATGGTGGCAGAGGCAGCCAACCAAGGGAGCAGAGAACAACAGCTTGAGTCTGTCTCTTTGTCTCTCTTTATAGTACATTCAGGCTCTCCGCCTCAGTCTGTCTGCTTTAGGCTACACCCATAATCCCAGAAGTACTTAAAACACATAATCTCAGGGATCATGGGTCAATTCTCAAACTCTAGATCAGTACTAAATCACATAATCCCAGTGACTCATGAGTCAAGCCTCAATCTATAGAAGTCCCCGCCCACGATTGCATGAGGCTTTGGGGGGACAACTGTACATAAACCATAATGATGCAAAGTCCATACGACAGACAGGGGCAAAATGGGCCCCGAGGCTACTTTCCATGGCGATCAGGGGACCCCAGACTCTGAGCCATGTGGTGCAGACCCTGAAAGCGCGCCCACTGCTGGTCCATGGAATCCTGGGCAAGGACTCCCATGCAATCAGTCTGTGTTTCCAGCCCAGAGTGTAGATAATTGGTCCTGCTGCAGAGGGTCTTTGACCTCAGCTTTTAACATTTTATTTTGAAGCTCTGTAAAAAAAGGTAATAAAGTTCCTGTAGCTTTAGGCTGGAATGCTTGAAGTAGTCCGCGGAGATTCAGCAACATTAAGGTAAGAAATAAAAGCCTGGAGTCTGGCTTAAATGGATGTGAGACATGGGCAGAGGTCTTGGCCCAAATGCCACAGGTGGTTACCTCAGAGGCCAGCCTCCGCTGACAGCAGGTCTCAGGAGAACAGGGGCCGGAGCATCGGGTGACCAATACTCTCTTGATGATGGACTACAATGATGTTGTGGTGGTTCCCCAAGGTCCCAGCAGGCACCTCTGTACCTGGGCAGCGTCATGAGGCTGTCCCTTGGAGTGTGAGTTCAGATGACCAGCCTGATGGCAGTGTGGGCAGGAGAGCAGGCTCCCCACCGTAGACCTTCCTAGATCCAACAAGACCTCAGCCTCTGCCAGCTGACTCAACCAGCCCGTGATTAATAATGACTATTTCTTACTTACAAAAATGGACAGTTCTGGAAAGCCATTGTGCTCTGGGAGATGTTGCTTTAAAAGCTTCTTCACTCAGCAAATGTTCTCCCAGTTAATTACCTAAAATATTAGAGAAGGCAAACAGCACAATTTGTCCCACCCAACTGCGACCTGTGGCTCGTGTGTGCGGGGATGTTGGCACAACCTCAGGAAAAGAAAAAAAATAGCCACGTGGATGGTAAAACCAAACAACGCATTCCATGCTTGCTGGAGAATTGCACCTGAGGAGTTTGAAGGCAAATAGCTGCCTCCTTCCTCACAAATCCCCCAAATCCTATTTCAGGCTAGCTTGTCTGGCTTCATGGTATATGTAGAATGGGATATGATTTTGTTAAAGCAGTTGCCCAGGCGTCACTCTATGTCTGACTCAAGTAGAACTAGGAAAAGGGTCAGACATCCTGTCAGCGGGCTGAGCCCCTAAGGATGCGACCTCGAGCGTCACATTAGACAGAGCAGAGGACAGAGGTGGAAATGAGTAGCCAAACTGGAGGCCACAGGCGGGTGCTTGTGCCTGGCTCGGTGTTTTCTCTCATCAGCTAGTTTTTTTTTTAGCAAGGAGGAGCCATGGCTATGAATTGGTAATCGCGAATCTGCGGTTTCCAACAGAGAGGGTCTAGCGCACCCCACCCCAGCCCTGCACAGAGAAGCCATGGTACTCCACACAATACCATTCTCCATTAAAGTTTCACAATTCTCCCAGCCTCTAAAAACTACGAAAGGACTGAAAATGTCCACCTTTGAATTATTTATGTCTTCCCTTGTTTCGCAAGGCTCACGTTGTCTGAAGGAAGAATCACGTTTCTACTGGATAAGCTGATTCAGTTTGAGAGAAGCCGATGTGGAAAGCTTGGCTGCTGAGAGCCACTGAGTCTTCCCCAGCACCTCGGGCAGGTTGGCCTGCTTCCTTGCCCTGCTACCCGCAGGCCTGACGGATGGACTATTGCTATCCATTGGAGGACAATATCGTTCCTTACAGAGGCTCTGGTAGCAGCTAGACGTTGGCTGTGCTCACAGATGCTTCCCCAGGCTTGTGGGTAACCACAATCTTAAATAATACATCACTTTCTGCATCCTCTCTGATCTGTCAGGACTGGAAAGCTCAAGAAATTCCAGAGGCAAATTCACAGCCTCCCTCCTCATATGCAATCACACTCTGAAGAAATCCTGCAGGCAACTTCTTGATGAAAGAAAATATTGAAAGGATCCCAAAGATTGTCTAAAAGATCTGAAAGAAGAGAAAGGCAGGGGCTTCCTCTTAGCAGAGTCACCTTCATTCAGGCTGGCCAAGGATCACTGGCTTAATAAGAATTTCCTGATTTCAGAAGCTGCCTAGGGTCCTGCAGCAGTTGCCTAAGAGCCACACCTTGGGGCTGTGGTGCGGGGAGAGAGTAGCTTTTGTAAGTTCAAAGGCAAGACACTTAGCATCACTCGTGCACTGGTTGTAAAGTAGATGGTAAGAATGCCCAGTGCATAGCACTTGAACCCAAGCTCCCTCCAAATAGTGCAGATGGTCCTTAGAGACCACCACCCAGGGAAATAGAGTAGCCACTGTCAGAAAAGTCTGCGTAGAAGCTGTTAACTGAATGAATCATGGTGGACTGATTTCAGCTTATGAAAACGAGACAAGACCGAGACATTCGCTTATCAATCTAATACATAGAATAATTAATTGTAACCTGGTGTTATCATACCTTTGTAGGAAATCTTAACCAAATTAATTTTACTTGACATCCAAATAGGTATTTGAGGTTAACATTCAGATCAAGTATATTTTTAGGAAAGACAAAAATCAATTATTCTATTGTTTTTGGTTGAAAGGTGAAAGTTACGCAAAATGCAAAGGACCCTCCAGGAAGAGCTGCTGGCTGTGGGAAAGAATTAACTATTGAGTCTTCTGTTTGGGGCTGCTGGCTACCTATCTATGTGACTGTGTCTCAGGCCTTGTTGCCTTTGGCTTCCTCACAGGCTGGAATGTAGTCGGCGCTTAGTTCAGCCATCCCTGGTTAAATGTGGTGGTGGTTTTGCCTGATGTAGGTAAGTGGGATGCAGTATAAGCATCATTCCAACCAGTTAACCCACAGGTGAGACGCCAAGGGAAGAGGCTGTCGTAAAGACAGATCTACTAGAGCGCTACCCACAGCACTGCCCAGTTCCAATAGGCATAGTCGCCTCGGTAGATCAAAGGGGTCTTCCATAACAATTTGGAAACATGGGAATGGGTAGTGAGGAGAAAGTATGGCTGTAGGCAGCACTTTGACCAGGTCACAAACTGTCTGTACTGGAGGGGCTCCGCTGCTTCTTCTATATCAAAAATCATCACAAGCCAGAGTGGCAGGTCTTAGAGCATGTCTGTAGTTGAGACCATTCTGAACCTGAATTCCTAATACCAGCTCCAAGCAGGTCAACAGAGAAGCTTGTGAGTGGTCAGCGGAACTCTCATTGGAAGACTCAGTGAAGTCTAAGACTCAGAGAGAAACTGACATGTCGGTGGGCCAGCAAAGCCATTTCTTTCTAGCACCACCTGTGATCGGCATCACCACAGACGTGTCAGCATGAGAGCTTTTCCTGCTAGGAATCAGCTGTTCATGCTCTGGGAAAAAAAAAAAAAAAGCAAGAATGGTTGAAAGAGTGAGAAAATACACCAGTTGTTAGAGGTCGCAGCTCTGTCGGTTATCAGTGAGCCATGGTGTTGATTCATTTGAACAAGGAAGGCAGCTGATGAGGCGAGCTCTGGTAAGACCAGGATCCTGATGGCCCCTGTGAGATACATCCAGTGGACTGGAAACCCAGGCATTATTGATGGATCATGGTCTTGTATCTTGCTGGCATTTTACCCCTTTGCCCCACTCTAGCTTCAGTGTCACAATCAACTCTCAGCATGGAGCTTAACGCCCCCTTGAGCAGGCTGCAGTTGGTAATCTATGTGTTACGTGAGCCAGCCAGTATCCTACTACTCAAAAAATGCTCTGCAAAGCTGGAGCTTAGACCCCACACTGACCTACAGAATCAGAATCTGGATTTCATTTGGAAACAGGTGCCATCATGCCCTGAATCTTTTTCATTTGTTTGCAGCTGCTAAGCTGGCCACTGGTCCCTGTGGGTGGGCCTGGTCTCAGTGGTCCCTCCTTTGTAGACTTCTGCCTCTCTGCTCCCACCAGGATCGTCAATGATGCTGCCTCAGCTGCAACCGCTGTGTCGACCGAACTTCAGCCTAACTGTCCTGCAACTCTCTGTCTGCCTCCCGTCCTCTGCAACCTGCTCTCAGGGCCACCCATCTCCTCCCTGGGAGAAGAGCAAGGAGGAAGCTGGGTCAAGGGTTTAGGAAATTAGAAACTGAGAGTTTACTAAGTCCTTTCTTCATTTTGAAAGCGTTTGCATGGTATTTACAAGCCAATATCCTTTGCTGCACAATATCCCAGAAACTTCTCTGAAGAGTTTGTGGTGTCCCAGGCTGGTCCCTGAGAAGGGAAGAGCTATTCTGCAAACGGTCCCAGCTAATCTGCCTCCAACTGCCACCACTTCTAAGAATATGAACTGTGTGAACAAAGGCCATGCTTCTCAGATTTGATCCCTCCGCCCTCTTTGCTGTCTATCTGGCTTTCCCAGCAGAAATCCCAGGAGACCAGGAGCAGAGAAAGATCTGTCCTAAGACTTGAAGTTTTAAACCCTGGCTGCAATTAGAATGAGTTAAGAGTCTTTAAGCTATCAGATGTCCTGCCCTCACCCTAGGAATTGATTTCATTGACCCAGGGTGGGACGTGGGCAGCAGCACTTCTTTATAACCTGGTGGGAGGTTTTGATGTACAGACAGGGCAGAGAACACGTCTCAAGTCATATCCTGTGGGTTTGCTCCTTGCCTTTGGAGTAAACGTCTATGCCTCAGGGCTCCTGAACTCCCCTTTTGATGAAACTGAAGCTGTCTGGAATTTGGAAATCCTTCGAGGAGTTTTACTCCTGAGAATTATGGCTCTAAAAAAATTGTTTCAAAACTCTTAATAGCTAAAGAACACGCTTTGTTGTAAGGGGTTAGTTTTTAAACAAAGAAACTTTATTGGCCCTATGGGTAAGGCCTAGGAGTTAATTTCAATGTAACAAAATCCATGAATGTGTGAAGATGTAATAAAAGGAATACAACCAGAGGCAGGACTCTGTCCTATCATGTGGAACCAGGAGGCCCTAAAGAACCCAGGGACATGGCAGTTCTAGGCGCTGATGAGAAAAACCCATGTACCCTGCACTCATGGTATTGGGAACCCCCTCCATACTGAATCATTAGGGCACAAAGTCGGAGGTATACAAGACAAGACGCCAGTCAGTCTGGGATCACTCACCCCTGCACGGGGCCAGCTGATGCCTCTGAGTACCCAATTCTATTTCTTCAGAATTCAGTGGCATGAAAAAATGCATGGATAATTGCAGGAACCTTAGGCATCTCCATGCACATAGGACCCATGACAGGCCAGAGTCCAGTACCTACTGTCCTTCCAAAGAAGGCAGTGTGGTGTGGGACTGCTCAGAGCTTATCCAGGAGGTCACGACATTGTCAGAACAGGACACAAGAGCAGCGAGGTGGAGAAACAAGCAAGAGGATGGTGCAGGTCTGAATGCTCTTTAATAAATTTTCAAAAACATTTAAGGGAAATGTTCTACTCTCTTTCATCATCATGGAAGTAGGAAAGGTATGTTGCTCTTTACACTGTTAGGCAAACATTCACTGGCTCTGCTGCGGACAAGCCAGTATGACACACTGATGAAAGTTGGTTTCGAACATTGAGAGACAGAATGAAAACAGGGCAATAAGACCAATGGAGTGAACGCCTTTCCTGGCATGGCACTCTGCTAGGTCCATGGAGGTGGTCTATCTAGGCTTTGCTCTCCAAAGCACCCTACT
The DNA here is from genome assembly GCA_004027025.1 of Myocastor coypus. Lineage (NCBI taxonomy): Eukaryota > Metazoa > Chordata > Mammalia > Rodentia > Myocastoridae > Myocastor > Myocastor coypus. The sequence continues at coordinate 32,293 of PVJA010005148.1, read as the reverse complement.
TCCTCCTCGCCATTTTGCAGAAGTCAAGCTAATCCAGCCAGCATCCTCATGGCTTCTCTAAGTGGCTATGACTCTTCTTACAGCTAAGTCTTCTGAAAAGATTGGTCATGTCATCAAAAACATGCTATGAGGTTTACTACCAGGCATTTTAAATTCTGTGTGTTCTGGCCTTACCTCCAGTCCTCCAGCCCCATGGCAGAAGCTCAAGCAATCTCAAATCAGATTGAAGAGGTCCTTGTTCAGCTGGCCTCCCATCTGGACTTGGTGTCTTCATGGATGCTTGTTTTGCTTTGCCTTCCTTCTTTCTCTCTTTCCTTCTCTCTCTTTCTCTCTCTCTCTGTCTCTCTCTCTCTTTCTTCATAAATAACTAATGAAAAACTTGTGTCACATTGAAAGCTGTAAGTCAAAAAAAATAATACTGAGAAAACACAGAAACTTTGGTTTTATGTTTGCTGAGAATAAAGTGTCAGCCCCATGAATTGAGTTGTAGGTTGGTTCTACATAATCCAGTAACTTTTTTTCCTGGAAAATTGGTTCTTGATGTTATGCTACTGAAAACTCACTATCAATCACCTTCCCTCTCACTATTTCTCTGCTCCCAGATCCCTCTGCTCCTCCAACAGCCTCAATTAATTACCCACAGTTCACTCCTTGTCAGCAGAGACACAAAAGGGGGTGAAATATGCAAATGTCATGAAGCTCTTGAGCCAAACCAGAGGGCTGCAGTGAGTTTCAAACTCCGTGCAGGAGCAATTCAATCTTTCAAAGGCCTTTTTCTTTTTCCCCCTTACTAAAGTGCAATCATATTTTCAATCCTGACGTACAGTATGCTGTGCAATCTTTATCTTGGATAACTTAAAAATAGTCTTTTACTAAAAAATAGAAGGCACCATTTGCATTCCTTATGCACAGCCCCCTCTCCGCAGCAAGCCTGTCAGGGTTTGCGGTGGAGGCTGGGGATGGCAGAAGTGCGTGTTCTGTGCTGCAGCAGGGCTTGGACAGCAACGGCCACTCTCATTGATGCCACTCCAGAGAAATGGGTAAATAGTCACGGTAAAAGATATGAATGAAAGTTTTAAAAAGTTGTACGTCAGATCACAGAATATTTTGCTCTCAGTTAATTTTGGGTACTAATGAAAAAATAGTCATTAGTTAGCTTTTCAGATTTTGGAATTGCAGGAGAAGGATCTTGGCCTCCTTGTGACTCTATTTATTTATTACTTTCAGTAAAAAATAACCATGTGACAATTTCAAAACACATTAGTAATACATCCCCAATAACTAATACAATGCATATTGTTGTCCTCATAGTAGTTATTTAGAGGAGAGGATGCAGACATGATAATTTTTCTAATCATTATTGGTAAAAAAAAATTTCTTCTCATTGAACTAAGAGGAAGCAGTTGTATACATAGTCCAGTGTTCCATATTTGTAGTGGGTTACTGGCAGAACTGGCAATGTCGGAAGCTGTTGATTTAAGGCTTTCATAGCTCAGCATACTAATCTAGCTTTACTTTTTACGGCTTGTGGTTAAACTTTTCTGCTGTCTTGCTTTGACTAGCCCTTAACTATCCCTTTGATTCTTATAGGTCCAGATCTCGCCCAGAGGCCCACTGGAGACCAGCTTGCTTTGTCCCCGGGACTCCAAGCATCCCATTGGAATCTGATACATCGACACAATGGAGCTCTGAGGCCCATGGAGTGCAGGGGTCTAAGTTGGCAGCTGCGGTGGCTGCAGAATGAGACTGCACCTGTGGGTGGTTTCTCCTCAGGGTCTACGGGAGGCAGGTCAAGAAGAGTGGAGACTGCCACCTTGAGGTGAGCAATACGAAGAGAGCAAAGATATGAACAGGTTTCTGTCCCAGCTGCCTGAATGCCTAAAAGTTCCCGATATGAGGCTCTTCATTTCTCTTCAGGCCAGACAGACACTATAAGTATAAAACATCCTGGCCAGGGCTGGCGAGATAGCTCAGCGGTCTAAATCATTGGCTTCGGCAAGCTTAGGCAAACACAGAGACTGTGGTGTGATCCCCAGTACCACATGGAGGCTCCATTCATCGCCTATATATGTGACCGTATGAACTCATATGGACTGATCAGGTAGTAGGTGTCTCGTGATCCAGGTCACTTTGTATAACACACGGGAATTGGCCTTGTGTGACAAAGGGACACTTATGTCCCAGTTGAACCTATGTAGTCTCAGTAGGAGAGCACCAAGAAAAGGTGCTCAGGAGGTGCCCAAAAGATAGCTTACCCCCAGGGCAGGCTGAGCTGGCCATAACATAAACATATATATATGTCTATGATCCCCACCAATGCCGGCTTTTCTATCTTCCTATTCAGCATGTCCCATGTTGCCTTGTTTCTTTCTACCTGCCCTGACTGAGTGGCAATGACAAGGTCTCCCCTTGACCAATGAGGCTGTGGATAGGTAACACATTCTCTCTGGTCTCTCTGATGACCTGTGGGAGAGCTGGCTGCCACTTGTAGTGGCTCCCAGTGGCAGACAACACTCTCTCCAGGGTCAGTGAGTCCCTGAGTGTCCTCTACCGTTCAGGATCCCTGTGTGATAGGAAGGAAAGAAGTGGACTTCACCACCTTTCTTGGACTGAAAAAAAAAAAAAAGTATTCCTGTTTATATTCCTCCTTGAACCTTAAAAAAGCCAAGATGACTGGATGGCACCACGCAGGCAGGTGCAGAGAGCACAGAGAGCCTCCATGCATTGAGTCTCTTTGACATCCGTTAGATACAATTTTTAATGTGGCCCATAATATTCCTAAAGAAACCAAAACATGCAAATATTTACTTGGTTCTTAATACTACCAGACATCTGTCCAGTTTAAGAACCAAGCTACAAAAATGTCACATTATGTAAATAGAGCCATTCTTTAGCTAGTGGAGAGCTTCGAAAGAAAAAATCTGAAATGCTAAAAATACTTTATTTAATCAGTGGCAGAGATGAGAAGTAATATTCTTGGGTAGAATCCTCATAAGGAGAAACTAGGTTTAAACCGAGTGATGATACTTTTTATTGCCTGCAGTGGTTCCTTGGATTCCTGGGAAAGTTCTGATGACTTAGCTGAAATTGGCTTGGGGATATTTCAAGTTGATATAATCTGTGCTTTCAACTTCTGTAGCCTTTTGAAAACGCTGTCAGAAAGATAACCTTTCCCTGAAACCTTCAGGTGCACAGGCGAATTAGATGCTACATTCTGGAAGCCCCTAACCTTTGACAATTTCTGTAATATGTTAGGCTTTGAAGCCTGGAGTACATTACCATGGACTCCATAGCCCACGACTTCATTATGTTGTATCTATGGACATCCCCACTAGCCAGGTCCTGACAGACCCAAGACAGAAATCTATGTGTGCATGTCTGTTATGGTTTGTGTCTAGCTGTCGCCCAACACCTCATGCAGTTGTGGGGCATAGCGTGGCTTCTGGAATTTGTGATTCATTCATGATCCGAGGCTAGGATTATGGCTCTGAGTACCTCTGGGATTATGGGTGTGGGCGCTACACGCAGCCTGGGGCAGAGAGCCTGAAGGCAGCATAAGGAGGCCAGAGACTTGCTTGTTGCTGTTATTCCTCTCATTTATTTTTGCAGCCTTGAAAGGTTGCTCTCTGCTTGTACCACTCTGCCTTGGACCCAGCCGAGTATGGACTGAAACCTGCTGGGACTGTGAGTCCTTTCCTACCTTCATTTTGAGTGTCAGGCATTTGTCCCAGCAACAAGAGAAGAGTAACTGAGACCATGTCTATGCCCATGCATGCATCTGTGTTCGTATACGCGTGTGTGCCTACACAGGTGCACCTGTGCATTGGGTCTCACAGAAGAGCATGGAGGCTCAACAAGGACAGGGCCCGGCGTACGACCAGCTGAAGTGGCAGGCGCCATCAATCTGGAAGTGCCTGCTATGCACACAGAGACAGGCGACCCAGAAAAGAAGCTATGGGAAGTCGCCTTCCATCTCCACTCTACCACCAGGCTGTGTTGAACCCATTTACTCATTATTTTTAATACACTGCTATTTAATTAATTAACTAACTAATTTGTTTGTTTATTTATTTATTTGCATGGGACCAGGGTTCAAAGTCATGACCTTACACTTGCCAGGCAGGTACCTGTGCCACGGAGCTCTCTCCCCAGACCCTCTTTAATAGACTTCTTACCTTTGAATGATGTATATTTAATGAACGTTGTGGAGGCAGTATAGAGATCTGATATACCCTTCACCTAGCTTCTCTGAGGGTAACTTATTTCAGAATTATAGTCTGTCCTTATTGTGATGCTGACGCTAGTCTGTTACTATTCTCTGAAGTTCTAACTTGATTTGAACTTATCAGATAATATTCTTCTTACGAGTATTTTTTTTAAATATATGTTTCAGGACCTCAGCAAGGATGCTGAAAGCATCCATTACAGGTTACTTTCATTACGTAGCTAATGAATACATCTGCAGCATGGGTTTTGTCAGCTATTTGCCTGAAAAAGAGCCAGAGCACATATGTGTGTAACGAACCCTTCGCATTAGCAACCAGTCAATCATTTGTGTTTGAGCCACTGTTAGTGGGACATTTACATAGAAAAGTTGATACGAAGGGCCTGAGTTGGCACACAGCTTGTTGTGCCAAAGTCTGCCTCAGAACTTGGGTCTGCTGACTCCGTTCACCCCCCCGTGTATGTCTCTGTGTCAGTTCATATGGGCTGGTAAGGAAGTAGGTGTCTCTTGATCCAGGTCACTTTATATGATACATGGGAATCGGCCTTGTGTAATGAGGAGACATTTACGTCCCTGTTGAACCTATGTAGTCTCAGGAGGGGATCACGAAGAGAAGGTGCTCAGGCAGCGCCGGCAAGATAGCTCAGCGATCTAAAGAGCTTGCTTAGGCATGCTTAGGCAAAGTGCAGTGACGCTGGTTTGATCGCCGGCACCACATGTAGCGCAAGTCCCGCCCCCAGGTGGGCTGAGCCAACCACAGAGAAGACACTCAGGCAGTGATGAGCTGCTTTCAAGAGCCCAGTCCCACCCATGGCACCCAGCTCTATAACACCAAGATCAGACAGGTGCGCCCACCACTGCAAGTCCACCTTCCCCACCCAGGTGTGAGGACACAACTTAAATGCTAAATCAGAAAGCCAAGTTAAGGGCCAGTGATATAGCTCAGTGGACTAAGCGTTTGCTTAGGTAAGCGCCAGGGTTCAAGCTCTGGCTCTGCCTGCCACACTAGCTCCGCCCCTGATTGCGCTGAGCTGGCGATGGAGTCCCGGGATGGAGGCGCGTGCCTGTGATCTTAGCACTAGGGAGGCAGAAATCAGGAAGATTACTATGAGCCTGAGGTGTGTAGTGAGATTCTGCACAAGATGAAGGAAGGAAGGAAGGAAGGAAGGAAGGAAGGAAGGAAGGAAGGAAGGAAGGAAGGCAGGCAGGCAGACAGGCAGGCGGATGCACAAGGTCTGAGCCACCATTCACAGAACGCTTTTCATTTAGGATTTGTGTTGTAGTTGCCTTCAGTGGCATCTGCCAAGTACCATAAATGATGCCGAGAGCCCTGCAGGTGTGCAGAGGAGATGGATCCTGGGTGCTGCCCCAGCCCTGCTAGCCAGCCGGATGTGCATCTGTCTGATTCAACGGTACCTGCTCTGTGTCCCCAAGCCTCCTGTGTAGACGGCGCTCCACAGGTCCGTTCTTTCATCCACCTGTCTTCCACAGCCTTCGCTGAGCAGCCCGTGTGCATCATGCCCCTGAGAAACAGGTGTAGCCAGGACAGACGCGAGGAGACCTGCCCTGGAAGGTGATTCTTCATAGATACTACAGGTATTTAGGGGGGACTGCACCAGGAGGTCATGGTGGATATGTGGGAGCAGAATGCAGAGGCCTGGGTCTAGCTAGGAGAGAGGTAAGGGGTGCTGGAAACAAGGGCTAGCACATTGGGCATTGTATCTTCATACCCTAATCTACACCCCACTTGAGTATGTAGCCTGGAACTAGGGTGAGGGTGCTCCTTCCAGCATCAGACAGAAGTTAGCATGCTTGAAGACACCTTTGTTTTGTGAGACATTTCCCATATTAGGGAGCAAGTGGCTCCTGTAAAGGAAACCTGATATTAGATCACAAGTCGAGAAGCAGAGGGCGTGGGAGGATGGGAGCCTTTGAAGACCACTGGTGATTTCAGCGGCCCAGAGGATTTGTTAATGAGACTTACAGCCATGTGTTTGGCAGGGGAGACCCAGAATGCCCTCCTTGCCCAGATTTCAAGAAGCCAGCACTGCTTCAGGTCTAAGTCTGTCTCTGCCTCCGCCTCCACCTCTCTCTCTCTCTCTCTCTCTCTCTCTCTCTGTCTGTCTCCAGCCCTCCTCTGCTTAATTTTAGCTTCACCATAATCTACTATTTAGCTGTTCCGAAGTTTCCTTCCCCTGTCAATGGCCCAGTGAATAATACGAAGAAGCAACTACGTGACACGGGACCCTGAATCATCTGTTTCAATCTGTGGTCTCTAGACTCCATGAGGAGACTCCAGACCTGGGGCAAGCAGGGGTTATCGCTTCCGATGGCCGTAGCCGAGGTCTTCCCAGGCAACCTGAACATGCCACAGCCTTGCTCCTCGTCCAAGTTTCCTGCAGGGGACCAGGCACAGCAGCACTGCTGCGATGGTGTTCACCCCAACACTCGGAGAATTTTCAATTCACAAAAGAGATAACAGTGAAAGATGAAAAGCTCCGCTAGCCACTGGGTGTGGTGTTGTGATTTCTCATCAGCCCAGAATGTATGGTTATTACTTTAGTTATAATGGTTTGGAAATCATTTAGATACATCTTCTTTAGTTTGATTTTTAGTCTGTTATTTAGACAGATGTTCAAGTTGAAGCTTGGCTTCTGTTTTCATTATGAAATCTCAGAATCCCTCCAGGCACCAGGCTTTGCTGCCACTGTCCGTACCCATTCTTCCCATCCTCCCCTCTGTGCCCTGGGGAGCTGCTGACTGCAGGAAGGAGTGCAGGTCCCTAGTTTAGACACCAAATGAGATCTCTGCACAGACAGCATCCAGCAGGACAGAACAAAACATAGCTGAGTCCGTCTGTGCCAAGCATTGTGTTGGCTACAGCTCTCGCCACACGCAGCTCTGTTTTCTCTGAGCGTGTTGCTCTGGGCAGGCGTTGGTGGAGTGACAGTCACAATCAAACCAGATTCATTTCTGCGCCCACAAGTTGATCTTCAAATACTCTTGTCTTTCATCACAAGAAGAATATTTCATCTCACAGAGAGTGATAGCAGCAGCAGGTTGAGCGCCCATGACCGAGGGCTCACTGGGGCTCTTCGGGCAGCCAGTTACCTGCTGTGCTCCAGCCAGGTCCTGATCTGGGGTGTCCTTCTGCACAGGGGCCAATGGCCCTTTCCTTCCTGTGACACTTCTATTTTTAGGGGTGCACCACAAGAACATTAGTCATTAACAGGACCTGAAGAAGGCAGGGCTCGTGCTGAGGTTTGTCTCCAGTCCTTTGAGTTCAGGCAATAATTTTGCTCCTGTCCAGCATCTCTCTGGCCTGGACCCAGCCACAAATGGAAGAAACCAAGCCATTTCTGGAGAGCTGTGGAGCAGCAACTTAGCTTTCTGCGATGCCTTCATTGCCCACGGAAGGCAAGGGCCAGCATTCACAGCGTGGAGACTCAAACTCAGGCTTCCGTTGCAGCGTCTGTAGAGCTAAGGATCCAACTGGCAAAGCAGCATCCACAGTACTGGTCTTCGTTTCAGCTGCATGACAATGTATTCTTAATACTTAACCAAAAAGATAATTATTTCATTTCATTTTTTTTTCTTGAAAACAAGGACACCACCACCACCTTGTGCAGAGCCAGGGCAGGGGCAGCAGCAGAAGGAAATGGCTCTCAGAAGCTCAGCATCTTCTGCATCCTCCTCACCCACTTCCATTTGACTGAATTTAGTCACACTGAAATTTGAGAAAGGAGACAGCTTGGGAAGAGGAGCTTTTCCACTGTCCTAGGTGCAGCCATGACTCCTTTTAGTGTCCCTCCAGGGCTGTACTATCACACACGGGGCTCAGGAAACGACCCTAGTGCTCCATGGGTGGCGAAACACTTCAGGGCTGATTTGAAATTCCCTCTCTCTCTCTCTCTCTCTCTCTCTCTGTCTCTCTCTCTTTTTAAATTAGGTAATTTAATAAGATAAACACAAGTCACCTTTTACATGATTTCTTTTTTTATTTTTTATTACATTTGATGAGAAATAACAATGAGACGGCTTCACATGTCAGTAGGACAGTCACAATAATTAATACCATCTACATTGTTGTCTTCATAATAGTTGTTCCAAGTACAAGATACAGACATAATAACTTTTCTACACACTATTGGCATAAATATTTCTTCTCGTTGAACTAAAAGAAAGTAGTTATATACATGGTTCAATATTTCATAATGAGGGACTGGGGAGATAGCTCAGTAGAATAAGCATTCATTTAGCAAGTGCAAGGGCCTGCGTTCAGTCTCCAGTACTACAAAAATAAGATAGATAGATAGATAGATAGATAGATAGATAGATAGATAGACAGATAGATAAATGTTCCATAATAGCAGATTATGAGCAGAACTGGCGATTGTGGAGGACATGATCAGTTTGGAGACATTTAGTCAAACGATGGGAAGTATTGTTCGATGGATAGGTAAGCTCGGGATGCAGAGCACAAGAAGCCTAGGTCCACGTTCTCTTTGTCTTTTCTGTGGCACCTTAGGGAAATCAGACACCTCTCGCAGCTTCTGCTCAACTCTCAGCTCACACGTGGCTGGGAGGCCCATTGCCTTGGAGGCTCAGAGCTTTCATTCACAATTTTCCCTCCCCTGGGAACACCCCCTTCTAGCCCCCTGCCTGTGTCCCTGCCTTCCTGTGCCTTGCTGAGGTCCCTTGCCACAGGCTTGGTGTGATAGTTTCAGCTCAGACACCCCTGAAAGCCTCATGCAGTCATAGGTGAGCCTTTTGCAAGGTGGCTTGACCTAGAGTGTTTGATACTGGGATTAAGTGTGTTTGACAAATTAGTTCTCTACTTGGTTTGGCATTTGCTCCAAAAGGGACAACCTACATAGAACAGAAGGTGTAGAGCAAAGACGCTGATTGCTTGCTGCGCTGCCTTCTGCCTGCCATGAGCCGTTTCTGCTGTGCAGCTCCTGTCTGCCATGGCTCTCTTCCTCAGAGCTAGGCGACTATGGACTGAAACACTTACACACTGTGAATTAAATACATTTTCCCACCTCTACCTTTGGGTGTCAGCTATTTCATCGGCAAAGTGGCTAGTACACCCAGCAGCTCTCCCGTGCACTGCCTCTGTGCTTCTGCACGAGTCCATGTGTAATTCATACACAGTACTTGTCCTGGCGCCTCTGTTTTTTCTTTACTTGCCTGCCTCTTCATTCACATTGATAAGCCAGTCAGGGCTGGAAGGCTGAGACCATGTTGTTTTGATCTCAACCACCCAACTTTTATCTGAATGAGTCACAATGTATCCTTTATAACTCAAAGAAATTATTACCTGAAGCCCACTATAAATCAGAAGGAAATTTCCCACATGAGCTATTGCTGTAATCAATTGGGTGTTGACCAAGGACTTAATTGTCTCACTGTAAAATCCATGTTTTAAGTGGTTGCCCCTCCTGGAGCTATAGCTACTCCCACCTCAGCCTCTCCCTCATCAGCACAGGCCTCAGGGAACTACCTGAAGCTATCTTGTTCAAGGAGCGAGACTTCATTAAAGTGACCTTCCCCTCTTCGGATAGCAGATGGAGCTGAAAATGTGTGCATGAGTAAGGGTGTGTTCCACAGAGTCCTCAGTCCTAGATCATGGTGGAGGCTCCCAGTACACCGGAATTTTCTCCACGTAGACATCAGCTGCCTCACTCTTTTGCCTCATCTATGTGCTTTTGGAAGAAAGAGCATCTCTAGAGGTACAGACAGGAGCTGAAGTTCTATAGCAACTAACTCCAGTGGAGATGAAGGGGGCAGTCTCCAGTAGGCTGCTAGAGTCGAGGGCAGAACTAATAGGAGCTCCAGAAGTCCCTGCCTATCTTCCTATCTTGCCTTTGCACACTGAGTATCCCATTGATTCACACACACACACACACACACACACACACACACACACACATACACACACACACACACACACACACACAGCAGGCAAACTCCCTGGAAAGGCCTGCCTATTAAATGGCCCCTCCTGAGGCTGACAAAGTCTCAGGCTCATGTTCCTATTGATGGATGAGACTGGCCAATGCTCAGGCTCCCCCAGACTATCAGAAAAAGAGGAGCCATTCTTTTCAGGCTCACCAGACCATCTAGCTGAGCTCCTTGAGGCTGATAAATGGGGGCTGCTAAGCCAGGGAGGATTATGTGCCTTAAGTACTGACTGTCTGACTCTTGGAGTTCAACAGAGTCATTTGTATATCAGAAGCAATTTTAACACTGGGATTCTTCCTGTCATATTGAAAATGGCAGGGTTCTGAGAGTTTCTGTGGCATTGATCTTTGGAATATTATTTTTTAAATATGATTTAAGAGTGATAAATTGGGATGCTAACTCACTTCTGATTGCTTTGGAGAAATGTGATGATAACAAGTTAAAGCAAATAGGTGGTCAGCAGCTGTCAACGCCTTCATGATCTCAGAGAGAATGCCTTCTAGACTGTAACACGGGGTGCTGATCGGCCTGGTAACAGGCAACTCACAATGGCAATTGTGAAAGGATTTTGTGGATAATGGGTCTGGGACCTAGTAAGTGCCTAATAACTAGTACTGTTATTTGTATTACTACTAATAAGCCTTGCTTTCCAAGGGCCACTAAGAAGGCAAGAACTTGATGTGGCTTAATTTTAAATTTCATTTTCCATAAAGGAATCTGCATCTGAGAAAGAAAGTTAAACCTGGCAAGTTGGAATTTGTTATAGGCCACTTCCCAGATGCCCATTCCCCTTGGAGGACGAGGGATCCAGACAAACGTCTCTGGGTCAAAGCTAGAAAGGGAAATCAATCTGACAGTGTTGGATTTGAATTATAGGTGCGGGCCTCTGCAGTGTCCCAAAGAACTGGAACTTGCCAGGTTGCCTTTTCCTCTTTCATTGCTAATTCCCTAACACCAAGATTAAAGCTCTGACCAGATGAAAATCTAAGGCATCTACCATCCCTCACGCAGCTTTATGTGTAGCTGAGATCGTAAGTATGTTGCCAGGCACCTGGCTGCTATTGCTTTCTTTTCAACGGTTCTTTCTTTCTTTCTTTCTTTCTTTCTTTCTTTCTTTCTTTCTTTCTTTCTTTCTTTCTTTCTTTCCTTCCTTCCTTCCTTCCTTCCTTCCTTTCTTCCTTCTCACCTTTCCTTATTTTTTTTTAATTACGGTCAGCTCAGCCCACCCTGGGGGTGAGGCTGGTGCAGCATGTGGTGGCAGGGATCGAACTGTGGTCTCTGCAGTTGCCTAAGCTGTCCTAAACAGGCGCTTTAGGCCGCTGAGACATCTTGCTGGCTCCCTCAATGGTTCTTTTCAGTACTTTTTTGTTCTAGAGAAATTACATGGTTCTAATGTTATTTCTTTGTGCTAACAAGAAGGAGAATGGCTTCATTGCGCCCAAGATGGGAGTACATTTCTTGCACACAGCCCAGCTCTTTAGGTCATTATTGTGCAGCTACTTGGAGAAGCCATCAAATTCTGAGTTAATGGCACTGTGAGTGTATTTGCAAATCTGCTCAGTGCAATCCAGGTGGATTTCTACCTGTGCTGTCTGGCCATGTCTCTTCAATTTCTTGCCATGGTCTCAGGCATTATGTCAAAATACTAGCTGCTTATTATCCTTCTGGGGTCATGAGACTACTTGCTGTTTGTTTATTAAAAAAAAAAACAACAACTGTAAAATATCAACCCCAAGAGAACAGAAGTTTGTCTCCCAGTTGGATTAGTGAAACCTTCAGTTTGTTGAACCCTTCTTCTAACATTTGGAATAAGAAAAGTTTATTTTTGTATATCGTAACATAGAATACAGGTTTCAAAGAATAAATATGTCATCCTTCATATCAATATCATTGTGAGACTCTTTCCTGCCTTGAAAAGGAGCAATTTAGCCTGAAAAAAATTCGCATTTACCTAGATGATGTCTTGACATCAATGGAATCCTACATAATGATTAAATGTAATTTGTTACGATAAAAAAAAAAAAATTCTTTCAAATGCAAAAGAAGAAACTGCCTTCCGTGAGATAAATGACCCAGTGGATCAGTGTTCAGGAAACACAGAGAACATGGCGAAGTTAACTCAGGGATGGTGAAGACGTGTCAGCCATCAGCAAAAGATGACTTTGCAGCCAGCAAGTGATGGTGTACAGCGCCACCCGCCTAGTGGGCTGCTGTGGGCCCTATCTCCAGTCCCTGAATGTATGACCAAGGACAACAGTTGGTATTAAGCCTGGCCACTTGCTCCAGGGATACTTCCTTGAGGTTCCAAGTTTTACCGATCCCGTGAAAGTCTCGCCACTCTCATCTGCAACAGAGCGATATGCCTGTGCACACCTAGGACCGATTCTGCCCTCTGAACGCCGCTGAGCCCGCAGGTCAACTGAGGAGCCCTTGGCTTAGCAGTTTGTCTGTGCCATTCTAAGAATCAGGAACTTTGTAAGGTAGCAGAGAATGCATAGATGCTCAGTGAATAGTGTGGGGTTTAGGGGGTGTAGTGGGGTATCATTTCTTAGGGAGACTAATTATAGCAAAAGGATGAAATCATGCATTTAATAAATCTTCATGACAGTTGTGGCTATAAATGTGTTATGAGTACAGTTCTGGAACATATTCTGATAGTAGGTAGAATCATTTAATTGAAAGTTCAGGTCAAAAGAAAAGCAAATTTAGATATGACACAAAGGCAGGGAGTTTCCCAGACAGAGGCCCCATGTGCCCGACCTGACTTAACCGGAGAGCAGCATTCTTGTTACACTGGAAAATTTGTTCACCCAGAGCCCCAGGAAGCAGGATAAAAAGTGGAGATGAACAGTCGGCACAAAGCTTGCTGGAATAAAATGACAGGAGAGTCCTCGGAAATTTGTTAAATGGAAAACTTACTCATGAACAAACTGAGATACACCAGCATTTCCCTTTGTTTTTTTTTTTTTTCTTACAGAGGAAAAAAAAATGAAACTTTAAATTCCATAGAAAAGAAGTTTCGCCTGTGGCAAAGAATGTTCTATAAATGTCCACTCTGTTAGAAATTTAGATTGTTTTAGGTGTGAAATGTGATTTATTAGCTTCAGTGTTCTTGGTATCCAAGACAACAACTTCAAACACAGTTGAAAAAGCATAGACAACATGGTCAAGAAAAATGTGTCTATGTAAAAAAGAAACTAGGAAACTGAGTAAGTAAATAACTATGATTAGCTATCAACTTTTCCGTCCTTACCTCCAGCCTGGGAAATGCGCACCGACACTGTAACAAGGTTGGACAGAAGCAGAATTCTGCATGAATATAGAGAATAAGCTGGTTGACACCTCCAAGATCAGAATGTGGGTTTAATGTACAGCCAGCAGCTGCCTACTGGCAGTTAGAACTCGGTACCTCAGAAATGCACATCAGAATTCAGTCCAGGACCTCCCCCGTGGGTTTCTGTTACTCAAGAAGTATGTCTTTCTTAACTTTCTAATGTATATGCTATTAATGGGGTTGGTGATTTATAAAATGTTACAGCTCCCTCTGAGGTTCTCAACAGCGTGTGATTAAGGCCTGAAGTCCCAGTCCACCTCTCCGTCCTCTTCCACTTCAAGCTTTACCCTGGCTTGCTGCACCAGGGACATGCTGTACAGTGTATTGAAATGAATAAAGGAGATTTATACAGAGAGACTATTTAGATAAAGGCAAAGCGTCATCCATCTGGAAAGCGAAGCTTATCTTTAGTGGATCTGTATTCATCGAGGGGAATTGGCGGGACATTAAACCTCACAGCCCTATTTGAAGAACATAAAGCTGCCACTGACTGACCCAGTGGCTTCTCCTGACGTCAGCCCCCTGGGCTTCCAGCACAAACATATTGGGCTATTTCTCTCCAGGCAGAGCAGGGATCACCTCAGTGCAGCAGTAAAGTGCAATGGAGACCAGAATACATCTTTCACATGTGCTCGTTATTTACCATGTTTACAGAAGTAAGAGGAGTTTCTAAAGAGATGCATCTGTACAGTGTTACATTTTAGAATTTTAGGCTGTGTTTGTTTATCTATTTTACTTGTTTTTCTTTTTAAGGAGGATAAAAAATAGTAAAAAAAAAAAAAAACATTGGAAACAATACAGAATTTCACTGAACAAAATAGGAATTCTACAGTGGTTGTTAAATTGCACGTTATCTTGAACCCAGTTATTTAGATTACCAGATAGAAGCTTGCAAAGTTTGCAAAGAAAATTGATGAGAAATTAAAAAGGAGAAAAAATATAAGCATTGCCTGCTTCTTTCGAGAGGCCAGCAGAAATCAGCAGTGCAGTTATCCAAGCTATATTTAAACTGATGCAAAGAATGCATTGAAACTAAATGTACCCTTGAAGAATATCTTTTCCGTTACTCCTCCAATTGAGGAAGGCAAATGGAATCACTTTCTTTGATAAAATATGGGTGTTTTTTTTTTTTCTTTGTTGGTTGCTACAGGGTGTCACTACACAGTTTGGGTTTGTCATAATCCTCCCATTTTCAACCTCCCCAGCAGTGGGATTTCAGGCTTATGCCACTGCGCTTGGACTCTGGCTGGCTCAGTCAGCCCTGGGAGCAGAGCTGAAATGATGTGGTGCTGGGGATCTAACCACAGTCCCTGCACTTGCATAAGCTCCCCTAAGCAGGCGCATTAGTAAGCTGAGCTATCTTGCTGGCCCCAAAATATGGGAATTTAAAAACTGCATCTCCTACAAACTCGTGTAGTTCTTCTCTCTCACCCTTAGTTAGTAGAGAGGAATTAATTAAGTACCTTTAAATTAGATTTTGGAATATTGAACAAAAAGGAGACAGCAAACTATTCCTTCCATAGGCGGCAACTTAAAGGAGCAGCAGGAGTCCTGGTGGCGAGGAAGGATGTAGAGACCCTCCTCACCCGGAAGCGGGCTCTGCAGGGGAAAGGATCCATTCAAAGGGAAGGAAAATCTGGGATGGAGCAAAGGACCAAAGAAAGAAGCCAGGGCAAAAGATATTTATGCATATGGACAGAATTCCTGGGATAATTGTACTCTTGATTTCTGCTGGTCTCTTGAAAGGAGCAGGGAATGCTTAAATGATTTTTTTTCCCTTTTACTTCCTTATAACTCTTTTTTTTTTTTTTTTTTGCCAATTTACATGCTTATATCTGTTAATAGTTACAACTAATGTGAAGACAACATTATGCAGTATAACAACCATGGTTGAATTCCTATTATTTTTGCTTAGTGAAATTCTGAATCATTTCTAATGTGGGTTTTTTTTTCTACTTTTTATTCTCCTTTTTAAAAAAAAAATACAGCATAAATACAAAAAGAAGCTCGGATTTACAGACCTGCACTTCTCAGGAAACAGTGCTATGGGGCTGGTGCTGAAAACCAGGAGCACAGAGAAGGAGCTCAGCTTCCCGCGTCTCAGGTGGTGGAGGAAGCCTGCCGGTCACAAGGGCTGCGTCTTGGCTGCTGAGCACGGTGCTGGGAGCAGGGCAGAAGGACAAATCAGCACGTAGCAAGCGTGCTTCCTGAGCTGTGCTGCAGTCCGAGGTAGGGTGATCATGGGGGAGCCGACTCTGACAGGAAGACAGAGTAAGGAAGGATCAAGCCTTTACCCCCTATTTCTACCTTGCAGCTCTTTTTAAAGGCCCTGCGCTATCGAGCTGGAGGGGAACAGCTGTACAGAAAAGTCCTTACGTTGGCTGTAGCTCCACCAAGCCAACGTAGAAGAAGGCTTCTGAGGCAGAGAGACCATAGGTACGTACCTGCCCGGTCTGGACCTTGTTATTCAGTGTGCTGATGCTTCTGCACGTAGTCCAACTTCCATGCAACAAAGCAAGCCACTCCATGGTCTCCCTGAATACAAGCAACCTTCACCCAAGATGCTCTTATTCTGATCCCACACAACGTGATGCAATATCTCAGGCACTATCTAGAGGACAGCCACGCCATCCCGCTGCAATAGTCTGTGTTTCCGTCGCTGCGGTAGCAATTGATCACACACTCAGGGGCTTCAGGCAGCACAGAGAAATCCTCGCAATCTTCTGTCATTGTTTCTTTGGGTGGCAAAAGGGACTTTGCAAGTGAGACAAAGCATAGATTCTGAGATGAGGAAGATGACGCTGCATTGTGTAGCCCAGTCCAGAGTAACCATACGTCCCGTTGTATTCAGGACTTGTAAGGGATTGTAGGTATTAGAGGACGCATATTTTATGGAACTGTTCTAGTAATCTTCACTCAAGAAGTCAAACACAAGATGGGCATGGTGGCACACGCCTGTAATCCCGGCACTTGGGAGGCTGAGGCAGGAGGATCGGTGTGAGTTCGAGACCAGCCTGGGCTACAAAAGTGAGCTCAAGGCCAGCCTGAACTGCATAGCGAGAACTTGTCTCAAAAAAAGACAAAAAAAAGTCAAATGCAGAGGAGCGCAAGAGATCTCTCCACTCAGTAGAGACCCAGAAAAACGAGCTGAGGACCTGGATCCCATGGTGGTGTCCTATAGGAGTCCGGTTAAAGGCCTGGACTCATGGCAATGTCCTCCACCTGTCATCTGGAGGCAGACAGCCCATCAGAACGTCTTGTACAAGCCTGTGTCAAGGACCTGCACTGGGAAGACCCAAAGGCCAGTGGTGACAGCTAGAAGGTCTGGGTGAAGAGAGTGGAGGGTGTGTACCAGCAGCTTGAGGGCTCTGCGTGGACACAATGTTTAAGATAAGGACCAGATTTCTCCTGAAGAGAACTGTGGCCAGCCTCAGGGACAGTGAAGTCCCCAGTTCCTCTAAGGATGAGAACAGTTGAAATTATATCCGGAAAACCAAGGAGACCAACTTCTCCAGGAGGGCCCACAGCGCACCACCCACTCCTTCAGCTCTCTTTCAGTGCTGTTAGCAACAGTCCCCAGACAGGCCTTCCACACCCAGGATCAGGCTGACCAAGTCCAGCTGGGTGTCCCAAGTTGAACACCAGTTAATCCACAAGTCCTAGGGCCAGCCGAATAGCTCAGCAGATGAAAGCACCTGTAAGCAGGCACAGGGGCTGGGGGTGGGGGTGGGGGCGGTTTGATCCCCTGGCCTGCTGTGCCAGCTTCACCCCGTGAGCACAATGAGGGCAACTGAGACTGGGTATGGTGGCACGTGCCTATAATTCCAGTTCTTGGGAGCTCTGTAAACAGGCAGATCACTATGAGTCCGATCTAGCAGTGAGACCCTGAAGACCCTCTAGAACCATCCCTAAAATACAAACAAGCAAATATTTTCACAAGTCCTTGCATCCTTACAAAAGAGAGTCTGCGAGAAAAGGTGCTACAAAGAAGGTGGTTAAGTACCTGTGGTCACAGTTTTCTTCTTGGTGATGGAGACCATGGTTAGTGGACACCTCCTGCTATCTCCACTGCCCACCTCATGATGTTTTCTTTCCCACCAGCGCTTCTGCTGCCTAGTGACTGGGATGATGTACATCTCTGTCCTTGGGGAGAGCAAGTCTGGGGAGTCCTACTGCTTTCTCTTTCATCTTCGCCTTTTCGGGTGCTGTAGTTCTCCGTAGCTTTTCCTTTTAACCCTAGCAGTGTGAAAGGAGGCCCAAGATATCACTGGGAACCTTGTACCCTTCCCTGCTCTCCCCAGAATGACATCCGGCCCCTTTTCGCTTCCCCCACTGCAGGCTGGTGAGTTGTACTTCCTATATGTCCTGCAGATGTTATCAATCCAAATGTCAGAGAGCAGCTCTGATGTCCAGTTTCCTCAAGTGATATATAGATTAGCAGGTACTGAAGTTTGAATATTTTTCTTCCAAAAGCCTTGGACGAACATAAGTGCTACTGGACAATATAAGAGGCAAGACTCTAAGGACGTGATTGGGCTACAAAGATTCAGTTCACACCAGTGGGTTAGTACTAAAGGGAGAATGCTGTCCTTCTCGCCTCCTCTGTTTCTCCTTCGCTTCTCTCTTTTCTTCTTGTCTTCCATGGAATGGCATCAAGAAGGCCTGCCCTGTGACACTAGACTTCAGAGCCTCCAAAACAGCGAGCCAGTAAATTTCATTTATAATAAATTACACAGACTCGGGTACACCGTGACAGCAACAAAAGAACTTGAACTAGGACAGTAGATGTAGCAGAAAAGGGGTGCTTGTAGACCTGCCCCTTGATTCCTCCACGTAAATGGTTTGGGCAAGAGACAAATGGCTCAATATGCTGTCCACTTGTTGAAGGTGTTCAGATAAATTTCTGCAAAGCAAAAACCCACGTGTGCAGGATATAGCCTGGAAAATATGCTCTGACCAGGTCCCCTGCAGCACATTATGCCTCCCTAATTCCTGACCAACCTTCCTGGGGGATGATGTGTGTATTAAACTCTTTGAAAGCTAAGGGTATCAGTGAATCATCACCCTTGTCTATGAGATGAGTGTCTTAATTGAAAATAACAGTGTATACATTCTGTGGTGAATACAGAATTTTCATGAAATCTACAGGAGCTAGTGGTGGTAGAAGCCCAGTGGTTAAGGAGTCCAAATCCACATCTGGAAACAAGATTACACATCTTTATCAAGGAGGAGAAGCTTTATATTTTCAAGATATAGGTGGATTTAGTGATCCAGGACTTGGTGCCTTGGGGTCTGTTCATAAGTTTATTTGCAGCAATGGCAAGTGAAACTTGGTGGGGGGAGTCAGTGCTATTGGATCCATTCTTAGATTCCCCTGGCAATAGAGCTATTTTATGTTGATATTGTAGCTGGTGAGCAATCTCACGAGTGACTACAGAGCAATCTGCTAAATGCGTACTGTCACCTACTTAACTATTTATTGATAGCCTCCTCCACAGCAGATGCACTTTTGTGAGCATCCACTTGGGACAGATATTTTTGTGTGCTGTGTTCATTCCAAGAATAACATCTTTATAGCTCTTCCCAACACCAATGTCTCCGTTCCATTCTCTTTGTGTCCAGGGCCATCTAGGAGAACCATTATCAAGTGCTAATGAATGAATACAATTCATAGTCCTGGATATCTGAGTCAATACTCAGCAAGCTCAAGTTTCTGCTGACAGGAAGGATTTTTCTCCATTGCCATCATTCCGAAATTCCTCACTAAGCATGTAACATTTCAGTGCTCTGTTTCTGATGGGTTCCTGAATTTCAAATCGAACCACCTATATACCAAGCCTGAATTTATGTCTCAATTGACTGGGCAAAAGAAACTCTCTAAGAGTCATTTGTGTGGCTCAGGCAGATATGATTGGATACACTGATGCTTAAGTAGATACCCCAAAAGCTTAAGATATATTTAATGCAAATTTGTCATCGTGCTCGACCTATTCCAGCCCATATGCCTGTACATATTCTTTATTTCCACTTGGGACCCTACAGCTGCAAGTTACAGAATGAGTCAGTGAGCCAGATGGTGTATAAGATAGTTAAAGTCACAAGACCTTTCCTGTTGTCTAGATAGGCTTGCTTATGGATAGAACTATGTTTCCTTTTATGATCACTATCTCAGAATGTGACATTATTAGGAAATGATTTTTTTTTAATTTTTGAAA
The DNA here is from genome assembly GCA_004027025.1 of Myocastor coypus. NCBI lineage: Eukaryota > Metazoa > Chordata > Mammalia > Rodentia > Myocastoridae > Myocastor > Myocastor coypus. The sequence continues at coordinate 12,555 of PVJA010005148.1, read as the reverse complement.
TGAAATTTTAGCAGATATAACGTAGGGTAGGCTGTTACTTGCATCCTTTGTGATCTGTGATCTTAGAAGAAATGTGACATCAGAGACACATAGGGATAATGTCATGACATAGGCCGGAAGAAGACTTATGTAGCTATAAGAGAAGAAACCAACTTTGTGTGTCCACTTTTATCTCAGTGAACCTGCCACTACCTCGATCTCAGATTTCTACCCTCTAGAAAGTTAAGATGGTAAATACCTTTTGTTTTACAGCTCTCAGTGTGTGTTACACTGGGAAGGCATTCCTCGAAAATGCAGACTCTTTATGAAAAGAAAATAGTTGTGGTCCAAAGAAAGACTACTTTTACACCTAAACGTTACACTAGTGGGCCCAGCATGTGCGCTTCACATGCGTAATAGCAGGGCCCATTGGGAACTCATTAGAAATGCCAGTTCTCTGACCCACACTACACTGCACATCAGGAATCTCAAGCTGGACACGGCAGTATGTTTTGACAGATTCTGGCGATGTAGATGTATGATAAAATTATAGAATTATTTTTTGAACATGTATGGTCTGATATTCTGATTTGCACAAAGCCTTTATACAGGTTACTCAAAGTAGCACTCATATTTGCTACAGATGCTCTGTGTATCACTGGACCAACTAGAAGATGTGTAACCTGGACTCCTTATACAGTAGTCTTATTCTGATCAACATTCATAAATGGAAATGTAATATTCAGTAGGGGGTTAGTATGCAATATGTACACTATGCATCTCCTCCATGTGTTGTAGTTACTGGTTCTAAAGTGCAAAATAGTATCTGTCCCTTTTCCGTGGCAGGCAATGAAAGCTCTTCACTTTACCTTCATATTGCAGGACTATCAATTTGTTTTGTACCTCCAGAAAATCCATGGTATAATATATATGTAAATAGTTATGACATTTTTTTTTCACATCCTCTGGCTGACTTGTATTTTACTAAGACACCTAAAGCTTTCCTGTTTCCAGTTCTCCAAGCTCAATATGCTTAGTTTTATCAACATAGTGAACCAGCGCAGTACCTCTTGGTCTGTCAAGGGAATCACTCAGTGTGCATTACGTTATAACAGAGAACAGGAAAGATGATGTAACCCTGAGGCAAAAACTGTGGAGGTGCATTGGTAGCCCTGCAAGAATGAAGCAGCCTTCTGGTGGAGCAGAGTTGCAAGTTGCTATAGAGAAAATGAAACCTCACCAGATCAACAGCTGAAAACCATATTCTAGGGGCTGTAGTAATGCTCCAGTAAAATGAACATACTTGGAACAGTAGCTTTAATTGACTAAATGTGTGATAATTCACAGTCATTCTCTGAGATCCTACCTTCTGAATAAGGAAAAGATGCAATTAAATAAATATTGAATTTTATCACCACCCCGTGCATAGTCCAGGTCTTTGATGATAGAGCTAATTTATACTTCTCTATAAATTTTTATTTTTTTCTTAGTTTAATATTAAAGTAGGTAGAATCTTCCACATTAACATTTCTATCATAAAAACCCTCACTGCATGCACTGAGGCCTGTCATGGGTATTCTGCTTCTGTCTATATTTATCCTAGAATCTCTGAAATTTAGGAAAAGATTCTTGAAGTGGGTTTGCATTGATCTCCCGGTGATTCTCGATTTGGCCAATATATCTGAGTACCATCATCTGCAAAGTGAGCAATTGATCACAGAGCTTGACCTGGGGAAAAGGAGTCTAAGAATGGTGTTAACACATAAACTGTTTAGAAAGCCCTAGAAGTAGTGGATATTTTCTTTTACCAACACGTATGTAGTCTCATAAGGGACCATAGTATCATTCAGAAAGTCCTTGAGGGAAAATGCTGTGACGGTATTTAAGGATACTACCCCAGAGGCATCCAACTAAATTTCCAGATTTCTACTCAACAAATTTGCTTTGTTCTAACATTGAGTCCCAAAGCTACCTTTCCATGGACTAACTCAGCTTGGTTCCTGAGCACCAGCCCTGCTGTACTTCCTGTTCCATGCATAAATCAGGCTCCTTTGTGTCACAGCCCATCTACTCCATCCCCAGGGAAATCACAGTCTGCTGGAAATGGCTGCAGTGTCATGAAGGCTAAAATGCTCCTGGCGCCAGCTTGTCGCCAGTGCTTACTACAGCAAAAGCAGCTACCAGCTTTGTAACAGTGAAGCAAAACCATTCTGCCGCTCAGGATCCAGCCACCTCAATGAAACTAGGAAGACTGACTAACTTCATCTTCCCAGTTCATGAAGTGACAACATCTCCATGGTCCTTTCTAGCTTACTAGGACAACACCATGGAGCCCTGTGCAGATCACGTTGCTTCCCTTGTTGGTGCAGTTCTTAAGGCGTCAGTCAAGAAGGTATTGGTCTGGATGTGGTGTTGTGCAGAACACGCATAATGAATCTCTTCCTAATGCATTCCCTCTAAAATATTTGATCCTTTCATATATATTATACTAGGAAAGATCTGCAGATTCAGCCTCATTGATTATAGGCCACTTTGGACGGCTTCAATAAGCCACTTTAAAAAAAAATGTATTTGGTACAGGGTTTCACAACACAGCTTGGACTCATAGTGATCCTCCTGTTTTAATTTCCCCAGCATTGGGATTATAGGCATGCACTTCTGTCCCTGGTCACGATGGCCGAGTCCCCTGAGCTATCTCACTTGCCCTAGAGCCCCTTTGGACTGTACAAGCTAAGCCATTCCATCCAGGCTTCCTGGTAAGTACACTCAAGCTCCCTCATTTGGGCCATTGCTGGATTATATTCGATTTTCCTTACCAAAATAGCTTAGAATCCAATTCTTCAATACATGCTAACATGCATGTTTTGTCATTTCTTTGGAAGATAAACTACTTCTTTCCAAATCAGTTTTTATACTTTCCTCCACATTTTCTTCCAGGCCTCACATGCAGAGGTCTGGTCCTATGTAGAAGCCTAGAGGCAACATGAGGAAACTGGGGTGCATTTGGATGAAATACACGTACTTTGCAAGACAACTGTCCCAAACTCTGTCATTATAGAGCATTTATTCAAAAGAAGGTAGTATCCTAAGACTTAGGATGTAGAGCAGATCAGATGCTTTCTCTGGCAGAGAAATCTCCGCGTTCCTTAGGAAGGGAATCTCAGCACTGCCGGCTTCATTTGTGTCCGTTTGTACAACTTCTTCCAAGTCACATGATCTCACCCCTCCCTCATCAATTCCCATTTTTTATAGAAGCATCTTAGAGAGACCCTGAATGCAAATTACATGGTAATTTACAAGCTGCTCCTCTTATATTGTGCCTGACTGTCACGGAGGTCAAATCTTGCAGCCTAGGGAGTAGAGACACTTTGATGATCACCGCTGAAGAAATGGCCATGACTGGATCTGCACACTGAAAACTGGAGTCTCTCCCAGTCTTTGTAGAAGCACTTCATGGTGCCCAGGATCACTGAACTCATAGCCTTTACCATAAAAGTCCTTCAGGTCACTTGAATGCCTTGATAAGTTCTTCATATCCATCAAGCAAAGGTCATCATTTGACTGATGATGGTAAAGTATGCTGGGAAACTAGATTCCTATTTTATATTTTTTAATAACTCAGCACTGCCAGCCAGTCTGTTATGGTTTGTGCATACTTGTCCTCACAAAGCTTCATGTAAGTTAGGAGGTGAACTTTTAGAGTTTGTGATTAGCTCATGATCCACTGGAATTATGAGTGTGAGAGCTGCTGGAACTATGGGTGTACTACACCCAGCTTGGGGTGGATAGCCTGAATGTAGCTTAAGGGAGACATTTTTGCTCACTGTAGCCATTATTGCTGTTCCTCCTTCAATTTGTTGCTGCCATGAAAGGTTGCCCGCTGTCATACGCCACTCAGTTTTGGAGCCAGTGGAGTATGGACTGAAATCTCCAATAGCCATGAGCTAAAGAAGCCTTTCTTTCCTTCATTCTGAGTGATGGGCATTTATCCCAACAGTGAGAGAAAGGTAACTAAGACATAGTGTAAGGGCAGGACCACGATGATACTCAGGCGCCATTCTGAGGGCCTGCTTCCTGCAGCTGCTCCCAGTGATGATTTTTATATCAGCCAAGGCCCAGAAGGAGACAGATACCACATGCCATAGAGATCACAACATAAAATCTTTTTACTACATTGCTGAACATTTAAAAGCATAGGAAGAAAACATTGGTTGTCAAAGAAGTCATACATCCAGGAAGCAATTTCTACCCCTGGTGTAGAGAAGAAAGGAAAGATGAATTTAAATATAAGAACTTGAGTGCTCAGGAGATAGACCCTCTAGGGCTGGGATTTAGACCTCAAGCAGAGAACACTGCCTGACTGCAGAGAAACTGGGACTGACTTGCTCTGTGTGGCCTTGGGCCGTCAAGGACAGGAAGAGGAAATGAAAAGGGTAAAGCTAAGGGACTTGAGAACTGCATCATGCGCTCATAGGCACAAGCAGCTGTGCATGGCAAGAGAGAGACTGGACATGGGTGGCGTTGGGAAAGGTGGCAGAACACAGTCCTGGCGTGGTCTTTTCTGTCATGTTGAAGGTTTAAATTTATTTTATAAACGTTGGGGAATCACTGCAGGGGTTCAAGCAGAAGAGATAAAAATTTGTGTGTTTTCAAAAGAGAGCATGAGCAATAGCAAAGTGGACGGAGCCCCCTCAGAATATTATAGCAGTTGTCCTGACAGAAGGACTCTGGCACTTTTCAGATGAGGAGTTTTCAGAACTGAGCCAAGATGGTGGACTCCAGAGTCCCATGAAGTTATTACTGAAAAGTTATTCAGGACTAAACAGATGGTGGTAGAGCGAAGAGAAAAGTCCTAGTGAAAGTGACCGCCGGGTTTCGGTCTGAGTCTGAATGTGAGACAATCTCTAGTGTCCATGCACATTCTCACCTTATCAGAAATGCTCCCTGTCCTTGTCTCTTGGCACTTCCAGGGGTGTCTCCTCAGTCTGACTGAGCAGTAACACGGGCTCAGTTGTAGGTAGAAAGGCATCACGATGACTTACTCCGGAATACTTAGGATAGAGTACTGAGAGAGGTGAGAAAATACAAAATGAAACCCGCTGAATTTTCTTTTTTTAGGAAACACAAAAGCCACGGTTGGAGATGAAGGAGGCTTCCCTATGGTGCCAAGTGTTAGCGTCTGCTCTGACCGAGCAACCTTCCATTACTCTAAAATTGTATCTAGCTTCACAGAGAAACGCGCTTTCTATCTTTGTCGTTTTTCTCATCCACCAGTCCTATGAACAACACCTCAGCTACGGAACTACTGAAAAGTATCACTATTTGTCGAAAAACGGGTGTTATAAATAATTTGGAAGATGCAAAGGACATGTATTTTCCTTTCTTTGGAATAGTTTGCTTTTCCAAATAAGATACTATTCTCAGAAATGTCACGATGGCATTAAGCTGTTAGCTCTGGCAGTATAACATACCTTCATTTATAATGTGTCAGTACTGATTAAAATTCTGTGATTAGCATTTCATTGGCATAATTTATGCATATGACACCTCAAAAGGGATAAAAGATTCTCATAAGAAACTTGAATATGTTGTTACTCACATCATACGGATTTATTTATAGGATCAACACTAAGTCCTGAGTGAATACTTATTCTCATTTACTGTACATTCAGTTCAAACTTAAAAGCAACCATTTCCAAATAAGAACTGTCTGCATAACTTCTTTTTAACATAGTTTTCTATCACTGTTTTTTCTTTTTGAGACAGGGTCTTGCTATGCAGTTCAAGCTGGCCTCGAGCTCCCTTTTGTAGCCCAGGCTGGTCTCAGACTCGCACCGATCCTCCTGCCTCAGCCTCCCAAGTGCTGGGATTACAGGCACGCACCACAACACATGGCTCCCATCGTCTAAGTGTTCGAAATTGATGAATGATTATGAGTGGAATTAAATCCATTTTCATTAATTGTGCTCACTAGCATGTTTGTCTATTGTGGTTGATTAACGAATAGTCGGTGTGCGACATCCAGCTGAACTGAGCCCGCGCGGTGCTGAGTGTGGGCGGCACACCTGAGGACTGTTGCCAACAGCATGAAGGAGCTGGAGGGAAGGTGCCGTGTGGCCACTCCTCCTGGGGAGGCTTGACATCAGCTCTACTGTTCCCATCATGAGAAGAATGGGAGTCCTCTCTGTCCCTGAGGATGGCTACAGTTCTCAGCAGGGGACATCTGGCCCTTACCTTGAGCATCACTTTCTGGCTCCACGCAGGTCTCTCAGTCTGCTGGCCCAGATCATTCACCCCACCACAGGCCTGTTCGATTCAACATTGACCTTTGAGCCTCTTCAGACAAGATCCTTGACACAGACAGGCATGACACATTGTCATGGGTCCTATGCATCCACTTGGCCTTGTGGGAGACTTTGTGAAGAGCTCTGGGCTTTCAGCTGGACTCATGCAGGAGATTAGGGTCCAGGTGCTCAGATGAATTCTCAGAATCTCTAGGACATGGACAGATTATTATTTTATAATAATAATAATTATTATGAAATAATAATATAATATTCTTTGATAAAATGTTGTAAATTATGTGTCCTATATTAAATCCTTTCCCTGACTAGAATATCCATATAACATACAGGAAACAGTACCAAATTTTAAGCTCTATCACTGATTCTGGGCTCCAAAAATGTGTAAAACACTTCCCTTTCTGCAGAAGCTCCAGCATAGGATAAGCAGTTCCTACTGTACTGGGGAAGGCTTCATGGAAGGAATACTAAGGGACTTCAGATTAGACAATGAATTTAAGACCAGAGGCAGGAATCTGAGGTTATAGGCAGTAAGAACAGTCAACAGAAAATTATAGACACTCACATGAGTGTGTGTGTGTGTGTGCATGCACACGCATGCACACACACGTGCATGTGCTCGCGCATGCACGAGTGCTGAAGGGAAAAAGATTGTAGCCTGGGGAAGGGAAAGTCAGAATATTTGTGTAAGTGGGTAACAAAACATGTAGAGATTGTTCTGGGATGGACAGAAAACAAGAGAGGAAACCAGAAAAACGGGCCGCAGCCAGGTGCCAATGGGCTCTGTGTGGCTCCTGGAACCCTGTGCCTGAAAATAGGGACAAAAGGGAATATTTCTTTAAGAATCCCCGAGTGAACCAGGGAAATTGGATTGGAGCTGAGGGAGAGCAATGAGTAGCCTTATCAGTAGAAATGTGAGGTTGCGTAGATGTAAGGTCTATGATGTGCTGGTCCGTCCACCCCCCTGGAACTCTGGGATTAGTGCATTCTGTACTACTCTTAGCAACTTGGCCACTACTACAAAGTCATCAAGCCTACAGGCCTTCCTGAGGAGGAACCTGGGAACCAGGTGTGCTTTCCCACAAGGTTCTCTCAGCATGCAGCAGTTCAGGAATAAAATACAAAGAGAGGAGGTAAGTCAGAGAAAATAATTCACAGCCAACAAGCGAGGTCGTGTTAACTGGCCTTCAGTTGCTCTCCACTATCAGGATAGAGCTGAGGAGACAGGGTTCTGGATGTCAGGTCCCAGCATAAAGACCAGGCCCCAGTGAAATGAATCACCCGCACTGGGTTTGCTCATGGGCCAGCTACTGTCTGTGAAGTGCTTGGACCGGTATGGAGCAGCATCAAGGGTAACTCAGCCACACTGGGCGGCTGGGTTCCAGAGAGACCAAGAGTTATGGCAGACATCATAAAGTCAAGGAAGCAGCCCATGCAGCTGTTAGCTGTAGAGACAGGACAGTCAAGGAGGGACCCAGGCCCTGATTGCAAAAGCCCTAGTGACCCGGAAAGAGGCAAATGGGAGCCTGTGCCCCAACAGAGCAAGTAACTGCATCCGAATTCAGAAAGGAGCTGAGAGGGCCCTGTGTGGCCTCTGCTGAGATGCCTGAGCCCGGCAGTAGCTGTGGGGATGGTGAAACGAGGGTGCACTATATACTGCTCGGAGGGAGCCCTATAGAACAGTCAGCGCAGACCAGATCTCCTTCAGAAGAATACGCGGCTGTCCTCCATAAGCAAAGCTGTTTGATTTTCTTGTAAATGTTTGTTACTTGAAAAAAAAATGTACTGAGAATGTACATCTTTAAACTTGTGAACTATTCAAAACCTTTAGCTACTGAAATGTCATCTTAGCTCCCTGTTCATGCTTGGGGGTGGCAGCCTTCTGCCACCACTGTAGCTATGCTGTGCTCAGCTGCGCTGGTAGAATGATCAGAGTTCACGATCCTGCTTGCTTCCAAATTCACAGGAGGACCACACGGTCCTGTCCTAAAGCCCAAGACAGATAACGAACGCACAAGACTTTTTGTACTACTCCTTATTTCATTATTTCAGGTAGTGTCGTTTTTGTCGCTGAAAACTGAAATTATGAGGAAGGGCACAGTCTGAACGCTGGGGGCATCCATCAAGGGTACTGCCTTTTCTCTCCTTGCCCTAGGTTGGTTTCCTATCTATTACAGCAGCTCACATTAGCTAAATGGAATACATATTTGGACTGGCAGAGAATAATACTGTGGTTCGATCGCTATCATCAAATACAAATTTATGAGCCCATTCTGAGAGGTTGTCATGCCCTTTGTCCAAGTAACTGAGATAAATGTCTCCTTGATGCGCTCTGCGTCTCCTGTGCGTCTTCTCCTCCCTGCAGCTTGGAAGGAGCCGGGAGCGTTGGGATGACCTGAGTGATGCTGAGCGGTGTCAAGGAGATTAGCACCGCGATCGTTTACCTCTCTCCTTCATCAGAAATCAGAGAGTGGTTCCCATCGAAACTTGAAGACTTTTCCATCACCAGCTGGCAGAGGCTGGGGCGGACTGCTGAGCGCCTAGCCATTAGCGATGAAGGATTCTCCCAGTCCTCTGAGTTTCAGGCCCCTCCTGGATTTGCATTCTTGACAAGGAGCCTCGCCGTTGTTCCCTGTGATTTTGCTAATGCTGACATTTCGAGCACACAACGGGATGGAAAGGTCATCAGCTGGCTAATTTTAAAATAGCATTTTGATCACTCATCTTCTGGAGAGTCAGCCCTGCAGGGCAAGTGGAACTGACGTGCACTTATTACCACATTTGGGTGCTCGAAAGCGAGCCGGGTAATTTGAAGGCTTCTCTTGGTTCAGTTCTTGAATGCCGCCCTTCAGAAGCATAATTCCTTAGAAAGATCCCTACCAGACGTCATGCGGCTAAAGTTGCTGCACGCTGCTGCTCGGGAAATGTTAGTGTGCCTTTTTATAAGATAGTGCTGGAAAGGAAGGTGATAGAGCGAGCGTAAGCATCACTTATCCATAGTCGCGCCGCACCAGATAATAGCGTGAATAATCTGACTCAGTGTCTCTCTGCTCCAGCGCGCTGTCTCCTTCTGTCTCCTAGCTCAACTGTCCCCTGCTCTCCACTTTTTACAGGTAAAGAAGTGGATGGGGAGGCAAAGCAGCTGTTTGGCAAGGAAAAGAAATGCGTCTGAATCTTGTGTTTAAAGGACTTCATGAAAGGCAGAGACTCCTTATTTCTCTGCCATCTCCATGATTCCTTTCCCAATTAAGACAGTAACAGTGGGAGCTGATCTTCCCGTTGCACAAAAGGTATGTTTACTGTAGAGAAAGTGGAGAACAGAAGGGTAAAAGGCACTTGTCCCCATCTCTGAATATCGTGCCAAGCCCATTCTTTTATTCCATTCTTAAACTGATCCTGAGGGTGGGAAGAAGTTTTTAGCTCCATTTAACAAGTAAGTACAATGAGGCTCGGGGTTGTTGAGTGACTTATACAGGGGCTGCACAGCTAGCGGCGTGTGGCAGGATTTGGATTTATCCCAAGACTGCTGGCCTCTGCCTACAGTGCATTTAGCATGTGCTTGGATGCCGTGGGCTGGGCGGCAGGAGGTGCGTGTTGTATAGAAGAAGCTGAGCCATGGAAATTCATTTACATACAGTGGATGGCATGACTAAGAAAGCTCTTCTTAACGTGCTTAAAGAAGAGGAGGCTCGACTCCAGTTTTAAGTGCCTTCTACCATCACATTTTAGTTTCAGCCTCTGAGACACAAGCAAGAATTAAAATCAGAGAGTTCTTTTAATAAATAGAAACTGATCAATCACTGCTGTACTTGTACACTAGGTTATTTGCTTGTTAAAGAAACTTTACAATCCCTTCCCTTCTCTAGATAAAGACAACAGAGCTGAGAAAGGCTGAAGGTCTTTCCAGGGCAGAAGTGCCCTAGAAGCACTTGCTCATCTTCCCCTTGGGATGCCTGAGGTCCCCACTTTGCCTATCCCAGCTAATTTCCTGCCCCCTAACTCTGGATCCCCCTCTAACCCTGCCATGACCCTTCCCCCCTGATGAGCTGCAAGAAGAATACCGTTTCTGGAGACTGTATCTCCATCCTAAGTCCTTGGATCTGAACTTTCTCTTGCCATGGGGTCTTTGTCTGGAGTCCCTCCTTCACCCTAGAGTTTTATCAAAATGTGAAAGCCTGAAGCAAAGAATGCCATCCTCAGGTAGGCAGGATGACTCCTCAGAGCAGCCCAAGAAATTTCCCAGCTCCACTGCTTCTGCTCCCTGAGCCTTTGATTCTGTGGATCAAATCATCTCTCTCAGCACAAACTCAAATGCCACTCATTGGGGATGCTGGCCTGGCCACCCTCAGGCCATTCATACGGGCTCACTTTGAAAGGTCACTGTCATATTGTCTATTTCATTAAGATGATTGATAGCAATTTCCACTCTGGTCTTCATTCTTGTGTAAATGAGAATTTGCTCCATGTCACTTGGTAGAAAGCTTAGTTTTCCTTCATATGATTGCAACTTTGATCATTTCTTATCTCTCAGCAGGAATCTGTTTATTCTTCTATGTAAACCTTTCGCTTTGCTATCTAATTTCCATTCATAGTGGTAAAAAGTTACAGTATATTTCATTTCACCCAATCTTTTAAGAAGTGTGTATCACTTTAGTTTCTTCTGAATTTTATTACTTCTATGAATTACATAATTACTTTCACTTACTTTTCTTAACGGATGAGAAAGTGAAAGTCTGTAATTAAGGCATGAATTCCAAATGCCAGGATTAAGGACCAAGGATGACAGGAAATTTCTAGTGCTCAGGATTCCCCTTGCTACTGCAGCAGGAGCACAAGCATAGTCAGGACAGACTTGGTAATGCTGCAGTGCCACACAGTACAGATATGGGTGCAGTTCTGGGCTATAGTTCAGTTGTCCTTGTGGTCAGGAGGGCTGTGAACTGCATCTTGGCCAACATCAACCCACCCTGATGGGAAACCTGGGTCAGAAGTCAATTGTTCTCATAGCTTCTGCCTCAGAAGGACACTTCTGCCACAGTTCCTTGCCCAGACCTGGCCAACCAGAAGGGAAGTAGCATACTCTCCTAAGGCTTGGGTAAAAGATCTGATCAGCATCTGAAGAAACTGAGGCACAGGAAGATGACTCAAATTTCCCAGGCCACGGTCTCTCACTAGCAGCAACTAGACTAGGATGGAACTCTGGGCCAGTAGACACCAGGCCCTGCTATGCATTCACCTGTGGAAATGCGAGTGGTCGGCCACGTGACTTTTCCCAGGGCCTTCACATCCTGCTTTCTGAGGCTGCTGTTCCTTGACACAGGCCCTCAGAGTTGGCATTTTCTCATCTAGTCACCAGGTGCTATAAGACCTCCAGACACCCTAGCAAATGGAACTTTGGTTGCAAGGATGTTAGACAAGTGCATATCATTCTTGAGTATTTGAGACGCTAGGCATCCACAAAGAACCCAATTGGATCAGAAGCCAATTGCGGAGCAGTGACACCCAGGCTGGAGGACAGGCAGGTGTGCAGCTTGCCATGGGAGATCCTCTGGCAGGTTCACTGGCAGGTCAATTTTACATGTCAATTTGAGTACTCACAGGGTGTTCAGATTCCAGCTTTTCTGAGTATTCATAAGGGTACCGCTGGTCAGGTGAACATCTGAGTCAGTGGGCTCAGGAAGGCAGAATGCCCACCTTAATGGCTGAGCTTGAACCAATCTGTTGAAAGTCGGAATAGACGAACAGCAGTGAGAGGAAAAGCTGGGCTCTTTTTATTCTCTTAGCTTGAGGCGGCTCATCTTAACTCAATTTATTACTCACCATAGAGCCCTCAGGTGAAATTTTCATCGTCTTGACTTTTCATGAGGTTATATTAGAAAAAATGCATCGTAAGTTGAAAACAGTATAAATCAAAATCATTTAATACAGTGAATCAAGGATCCATTTTAAAAATTTTATTTGTTTATTTATTTGGCCCAAGATCTCCCTACACAGTGATCCTGTGGTCTCAGCTTCCCCAGTGCTCAGATTACAGGTGATACCACCATGCCCAGTTTCAGTGGTGAACTTAGTTGGGCTGAGAAAGAATGTGGTACCATGGATCAAACCTGGGTCCTTGCACTTGCCAAGAAGGCACTTAGATTGTTGAGCTATCTCTGCAGCAAAAGGGTCCTTTATGAGCTGGGCGTGGTGGCGCATGCCTGTAATCCCAGCACTCGGGAGGCTGAGGCAGGAGGATCGGTGCGAGTTCGAGACCAGCCTGGGCTACAAAAGT
>PVJA010005147.1:0-80693 GCA_004027025.1 Myocastor coypus | reverse complement strand
TTTCAGAACTTTTTTTTTTTTTTTTTTGTCTTTTTGAGACAGGGTCTCGCTATGCAGTTCAGGCTGGCCTTGAGCTCACTTTTGTAGCCCAGGCTGGTCTTGAACTCGCACCAATCCTCCTGCCTCAGCGTCCCGAATGCTGGGATTACATGCGTGAGCCACCATGCCCGGCTTAAGAATTTTTTTATTTTATTTATTTATTTTTTTCTTGTTTCAGAACCTTTATTTGTTTATTCACTTATTTTTATGGCCGGCTCAGCCTGCCCCGAGGGCAGGGCTGGCACAGCACGTGGTGCCGGGGATCAAACCGCGGTCTCTGAAGCCTGAAGCCGCCCAAGCTTTCCCAAGCAGGGGCTTTAGACCACTGAACCATCCCGCCGGGCTTTCCTCCCTTTCTGATCTCTGAAAAATCCTACGTTTTCTTTGCTCTTTGTTGCACACTCTTTCACATACATTTTGCAGCCCGACTGGAATTCTTTGTCACCAGGCCCGGTCTGGCTGCCTGGTTAAAGCAAAATTGACTCCTTCAAGGTGACAAGGGGAGAACTACAGGCAGTTACCTTTTCAAACTAAAATTTTCTGAAACTCTTTTGGTCTGTTTTTAATAACAAATATATGCCAAACAGATTGTTCTGCCAAGACATCACCTGCTATTTTACCTGTCAGACTGCCCAGCCTGGGCTGCTTCTGTTCTTAATGACCCAGCAGCCACAATACTGTTGTTAGCAAAAGTGAAAAAGAAGTCATATCCCTACTTGGGTGAACTGGAAAACCTGATGAGAAAAATAAAACTGTGAGGTAATTTATTCTGGATTCTTTCATTAGCTGGAGTTATTTTTCTCCCTGAAATATAAATTAGCAGTTAGGATTATAAGGGAAAAGTCTGTTAAGAATTATGTTCCTAGTTATCTACCTAAAAGATCAAAGTACCAAGAGTCTGAATTAAAACAAACTGAAGAAACTTTTACCTTAGACAGAAAGTTGTTTGTTACCATCAAGAAACTGCTTTCCTTTTTCTTTTTGTAAATGTCTTTGGTTGTTGCAGGGTCTCACTATGCAGCTCTGACTTGAGGCGATCCTCCTGCTTTCAGCCTCCCCAGCACTGGGATTACAGGTGTGCACCTCTATGCCCAGACTCTGGCCAACTCAGCCCACCCTGGCGGCAGGGCTGGCATGGCATGTGGTACTGAGAATTGAACCACAGACCTTGCACTTGTGTAAGTTTGCCTAAGCAGGTGCTTTAGTCTTTTGAGCTATCTCACCAGCCTGCTGCATTCCTCATGTTGCCAGTTTTCCTCTATAAGCTCTATGAATTTTCCTTCTGAGAAGCTCATAACATTGTCTTTTAAGTAACCTTTGTATTTATATTTTCTACTGAGCACATGTCTTTGGTGGAAGTGACTGCTGTTTATACCTTAGTATCATTCTCACTTGATGCAAAGCTTTGTCAGAAGGATCTGGATACTGAATCATGTAGATAAAATTATGTCTCTGGAGTCTAGATTTCTCCATAAAATTGTATCTTCCTCTGGGCTACTATGGGCTGATTAGTCCCTTACATAGGTAGTTAATTTATAATTAAATTAATGTAGCCTGTTGAAAGAATAAAGCTGCAGACATATGTCCCATAATATAAGCAAAAAAATAAGACTAGAATTCAGAGTGAGAATGTCTAGAATGTGGCCGGTTTGTTGGATAACTTGCCCATGAGTGCTATCCACTGTTCCTCCATGCCCAGAAGTGCCATCCTCTGTAACTCCATGTCCTGGTCATAATGGACATAGAGCTGAAGAAAAGTGTACAACCTCTTCTGCTTACATGCTTGGGCATATTATTTAGCTTCTCTGACCCTTCATCAATGAGGCAGGAGTTAGTAATCCTTATAATATAATGTGATTGTGAGAAGTAAAGGAGGTACCTAACATATGTAGTGTTAAGTAACCAGTGCCTCATGCCAGTGCAGGGCCACTTACAGTCCAGGGCCATCTTTTATATGGGAACTTTCATGGGTGCCTGGAGGATGTGGTTTCAGCCTATGGAGATTAAAGACCTGTGACTTCACTTGTTCAGAACCTTGCTTGTTCTTGTTATAGAAATTGCTAACAGTTTGGAAAAAGAAAACAGGAGGAAAGAGATATGCTTAAAGGCTATGATATCACTAAAGGAGCCAAGCAGCCATGTCCCCACTGCCTTGCAAGCAAAGCCTTTGGGAAGTTGAATATTCCTTCCTTCCCTACCTCCAGGCCTTCAGGGAAAATGTGCTATGATTTGTAGTAATCTGACCTGGCAGGCAGCCCTATCTTGAATTCTGTCTGCAGAGTGGATTGTGCACTTGGTTGCTCCAGTCTTGCAGAGAAGGCCTCCTTTACCCTAGCCTGGGCATGCAAATGGTCAGGCCACTTGTGGTGGGGGGGGCAGTTTGGGCCTTGCACTATGCCCTGGATGGAAGACTCATGGGCCCATTCAGTATGGTGGCCTACTTAGCAAAGTATCCCATTCAGTAACTTTGCTCACTACACAAAAGCAGATATGTTTGTAGGGCCCTGGTAGCTTCTTCTGGTCTCATCCTGTCCCCAAAGATAACACAAGTTTTCATCATTCAAAAAATAGCAACTAATGGATTGAAGATAAGAAGTTCTAACCTGGAACCTACTGCTAGGTGGTCTAGGGGATTCTGGGAAAGAATCTCAGCCTCCCCACTCAGCCCATTTGTTTGCTTGTCTACATTCTCTATCCACTCCTCGAAGAATGCTAAAAAGGTGTACTTTACTGCTCCCCTCCGTCCTTGAGACAGATACTAGAGAGTAAGCCAGTGGCTCCCTAAGAAGTTCTAATCTGAGCTCTAGAGGGAGCAGGGCTGCTATTCTAGAATAGTGGTCTGACCTCTGCCATCTGATTACCTGGGTTCAAACCTCAATTCCACTAGATGTTTCCTGTGTGCCCTGGAATAGGGTCTTTAACTTGCTTTACTCAGTGCTAAATAGAATTGGCATAAAGATGACATTAGCTGAAATATGTAAAATGTGTAGACTGGCAATTTGGCACACAGTTAGTGTTATTTTCCTGAAAGGAAGGCATGGTGGATGAATCAACCTGATCTGGTTTGAAGCCTAGCTCTATCATGTAACTGCAAGCCTAGAGAAGTTACTTAAAATAGTATTGCCCTCCAGGCATGGTGGCACACGCCTGTAATCTCAGCACTAAGGTGGCAGATATCAGGAGGATCATTATGAGTCTGGGCTGCATGGTGAGACCCTGCACACACACACACACACACACACACACACACACACACACACACACACACAAAAGAAATAAGAAAATTGTGTTGCCTCAGTTTGGTTATCTGAAAATTGGAATACTTACCCAGCTCAGTGCTGTTATGACTAGCAATTAAACTGGGCAAATGTAAAGTGGCTGGCATATAATGTATTCAGTAAGTGTTAACTGATACTATTACAGTAAAAAAAAAAATTGTGTCATCCATAGTTAGACTTTTCTCACATAGTAAGCTAGATATAATGATAGGAAGAGTAGTGGGTGGAGGACCAAAGAATATAAACAAAACAGACTTCCAGAAAGCTAGAAGGAAAACTTGCTAACATTGATTACCTTGTTTATCTTGGCATTCTAGGCCAGGGTAGCTGCCAAGGTGGTTCCCAGTTTTTACAGAACTGTGGGAAGTGGGAGCCTGTGCTGTGAAGAGTACGGATTCTCTTGGAGCTGCGGTTCCAGCCTCATTCTTCAGTCTCTTCTCCCTGACTCAATCTCCTTTTTACATTTGAATTCCTTATATAAAGTGGAGAAAATTAGTGGCCTTCTGGGATTTTGGCCTCTTGAAAGGCTATCTATGAGATGCTGCCAATGCAGGGAGGTTTTCAGGTGGATCTTGCTCACTGCCTGGGCATTCCTGGACTTCCTGGTATTACAAAGCTATTCTTAGTATTTATGTGTTGGTATTACATAGACTCACTTTTATGTAGGTGGTGAATCTTATTGTCCTCTGACAATGCCTCCAAACTGTCAAGGGCTTTACAAAACTATTTGGAGGAAGTCTGATAGTGTCACCCTTTTATGGTTAAGGAGATTTCACCATCTACTGTCCCAAAAGAATGAGTATCGACGTGAAAGCTGCAAGTGCAAAAGACTGTACTGAGTTGAAATCAAGAACACAAATTGTGGTTATGTCCTACAGGCTTCCTAGATTTTCCATTTCTTCCTACCATACTATCTTGCAGGTAACAAACTGCTCATTGGAAGTAAGAATTGTTATTTTTATTTTACATTATATTTTAAATGAGAATGAGAAGAATGCCTACTTCAGACAACCTCCAAACTTTTTTTTTTTTTTTTTGTATTTTAGGGAAGGATCTACAGGATATTCAGGGTATCACTACTAGATTGGACTCATAGTAATCTGCCTGTTTACAGCCTCCCAAGAACTGGGATTACAGGCACATGCCATCAAGCCCAGTCTCTCTTTCTTTTTTTTTTGCAGGACCAAGGATTGACCTCAGGCCTTTGCAGTTGCCAGGCAAGCACTTACTCTACTGTGCTAATTCCCCAGCCCCTTAAGCCCAGTCTCAATTGCTGTCTCAGCTCACCCTGGGGGCAGGGCCAGCATAGCAAGCCTGGGGATCAAACCCTGGCCCCTGTGCCTGCTTGTAGGTACTTTAATCTGTACCTCCAAACTTTAGATCAGCAGATTTTATGACGGTTCCTTTTTCCTATGCTCTACAATTCCTGCTCATCTTTTGCTACTTTCTAAAAGAACTCACTTCCATAACCAGAGAGCTACAGTCCCTAACATGGGAATGACTAGTACAGTGCTAACAATGAGCACAGCTTCTATCCCATTGAACTAGGGACCTGATTTCTTAACATTAAAAGTCTGACTCCCAACATGCAGACTTAAATTCCACCATCAACTCTATCTGCTTCTTGCATTTGCTCATTTGTCACAGGAGCATAGTGGGAATTCTTGAGGAATTTTCTTTAATAGCCTATTGGCACAGAGCAGTGCAGTGTATAATGGGGAGGTCTAAATACGTCATAGCTGTCTGCTGAGATGATTTGCATAACTTGCTTATGACTGCTTTTGTCAGTCATGTGGCCTTTTTTGAATAGAATGCTGCATGTTTAGGCTCCTATATGCTCACATTAATGCATGAGTCACTTTGTGTTTTCAAATTCCTCATTAAGTATTATTGTCATGCTTGTATTATGTCACGTACATTTTTTGCATGTGTAAGCTTTGTTTTCCTAATTAGACTCAAGCTCCGTGATGATAAAATTGAATTACCTAAAGGAAATCCCATGAAGTTGAAGACAAATGCCATGGGTGGACTAGGCCGTTGGTGAACATGGGTAGAATGGACGCAGCAGGGAAATGTTGGGAGTGCAAATATCTTTCTTCATCTTGTCATTCCCATAGAACTTGGCTGTTTTTAAAAATCCCCAGTCAAGTGAGACAAAGCCTTCTCTAACCTGTGCCTGAAAGCCTTTCTTTGGCTCCCACAACTTGTATCTAATTGGCTACCCACTGGGGACTCTGCTTCAGCACTTCCCAGGTTTTCCCATTTTCTGAATATCTGATCAGTTATTGACTTCCAGATGCAGCACACTGTCTCTTTCTAGTTCCCAATATTACTATAATTTCCTGACATATTTCTGGCCCCTTTAAAGACCCTTTGTGGTTTTTTTCCCCCTTCTGTCTTTCCTAGTGGTAGAAGCACTGTACAGGCAAGGGTCACTGATGGATTTCATTAATAAGTCACTTACTCCTTCTTAGAGACCATAGATGTGGGAGAAGCAGAGCTGACCACAACCGGTGTGGCAGCCTGTGAGCCCCACCCCTGCCTTTCCCTGTGACATGCATGCCCCACACCCCTGCACACATGTGTACACTGCCTCCACTTCCAACTCTGGCTTATGGTTCAGTCCCAAGTGTGACTCTATCTAAATCACTAATGGACCTTCTTCTTCATAATTGCTGAGGAATAGCCCACTTCACACTCACCAAACCTCTTGTGTAGTTTAACTCACTAGTGCAAATTTTATTTATTAAACAAAAGCCAGTGGTCCATTATGGCCCTAACTTTGGCGATTGCATTCCCCTCAGCAGTCTAGGAATTAAGTCAGGGACAGGGCAGTAGGGAGACACATGTCCCTGCTGTTGAGTTGTTTTAGAGGACTGGGGACACTGTATGAAGAAATTACCACTACTGGTGCACTCAGCTTCTCCAGGGTGCACTGCTTCTCAGGATGGTGTTCCTGACTGCAGTTTGTGCACTGAGGCGTAGACACAGTAATGGGCTTAAAACCAGCCAAGCAACCACCCACCCTCATAGAGCTTCACCCAGCCTTTTAAGGGATCATCAACCAAAAATCTAAAACTCAGTTTTTGTTTTATTTTGCTTTGTACTAGGGATTTGAACCCAGGGTTCAAATGCTAGGCATGCTAGGCGAGCACTCTGAAGCACTCTGGCACTGATGGACCCTTCCAGCCTAAGCTGAGTTTCTGTGTGTGTGTGTGTGTGTGTGTGTGTGAGAGAGAGAGAGAGAGAGAGAGAGAGAGAGAGACAGAGAGAGAGAGAGACAGAGAGAGAGAGACAGAGAGAGACAGAGAGAGACAGAGAGAGAAAGATTCTCACTGTGCTGCCTAGACTGGTATGAACCTCCGCCTGGGCTTGAGTGGTCCTCTTGCTTCAGCCTCCCATATATATGCTGGGGCTACAGATATGTATCATTGCACCACTTAACCTCAGCCTCTTGAAGCTAAAAAGTGAGCTGGCATAGGGTTAGTTTGTGTGTTTTAAACACATCATAAAACATTAGAATTTTTGAATGGATTAAAAGATTTTGAACTTTAATTCATCGAAAAATACAAAGGAAATAGCTCTACAGTAGAACAGAGCCTCACATTGTTTATAAAATGTCACACTCCATGTCTGCTCCTGGCTGGAGAGAAGTCTTCATCGCTTATCTCATCCCTTATAGACATCTGAAATAAAGTTCTTCTGTGATCTGGTCATTTTGTGGTCTTCTGTGGGCCCTGGCTTTCTTTTTTTTTTTTTTTTTTTTTGCCTTTTTGAGACAGGGTTTCACTATGCAGTTCAGGCTGGCCTTGAGCTCAGTTTTGTAGCCCAGGCTGGTCTCGAACTCGCATGGATCCTCCTGCCTCAGCCTCCTGAGTGCTGGGATTACAGGCATGAGCCACCATGCCCAGCTTTCAATTACACTTCTTTCCTCTTGTTTGAAGCAGACCCTCATGATGCCATCAGCGAGCGGCTCACCTAGGGTCTCTATCAGGGACAACCAGTAGGCAGTGTCAGCAGTTTAGACCTAGGTTGATGTTCAGTGCCACACCTGGAAAGCTTTGGTGATTAATTCTATGGTTTTGTCATTGACCTTGATGGAAGTTGGATCAGATAAAATGAAATTTGGAGACCTACAAAAGTGGTAGGTAGCAAAGCTGGATCCAAACTGGAGATTTGACATCCTGGTTTCTCTGCTTGGGATTCTAAAAATAATAGTGACAAGGCCATGATTAGCGTGAGGCAAGTGTGGCACTCACCTTGTGGTGCCAAATGCAAGGTGCCAGAAACCTCAGTACCAAATTTTATGCAATCCTTTCAAAAATCACCATCAGTGCACAAAATCCATGATGAGCAAAATACCAGATTTATTTAAATTTTGATTTTAAGGCAATATTAGTAAGCCTAGGTTATTTAGAAATTATTTAAGATCATCACTTTGTCAAGAGAAATTGTCAAGTGCCACATTTTCTCAAAATTGAGATGAACAAAGAGGCAACTTTTGGAAATGTGCACAAATTTGCTTCCTTTAAAAATCAGGACGGGCTGGGGAGATAGCTGAGCAGTCTAAGTACCTGCCTGGCACAAGCAAGGACCCAGTTCAATCCCCAGTACCGCATGCTGTGCCCACCACTGAAGCTGGGCATAGTGGCGCACACCTGTAATCCCAGCCCTGGCGAAGCTGAGGCAGGATTACTACAAGTCCGAGCTGTGTAGAGAGACCCTGTATTAAACACATAAATAAAAAAAAAAAAAAAAAAGAAAATAAATTGGGACAGTAAAACTATTTTTAAAATTCTGTTCTCAGGGCCAACCAAATAACTCAGCAGATTAAAGTGCCTGAAAACAGGTACAAGGGCCAGGAGTTTGATCACCAGGCCTGCTGTGCTGGCCCTCCCCCCGGGGCACTGAGATGGCAATTGAGACTGAGCATGGTGGTACACCTGTAATCCCAGCTCTTGGGAGGCTGTAAACAGGTGAATCACTGCAAGTCCAATCTGGTAGTGAGACCCTGAACACCCTAAGAATAAAAAAAAAAAAAAAAAAAAAAAAAATTCTGTTATATATATATAAATATTTAAACTTTAAATGATAAAATTTTAATATAGCCACTTTTCTATTTTCCATATTTTTTCCCAGTCACTTTAACAATCAGGAGGACATTGGCCATTAAAAATATACAAAAACATGTAGATCAAGATGCATTTTTCCTTTCACCTTAGGCTGCTGCTTGGCATAGCACAGCACTGTTGGATAAATGTGTCTATAATCTGGGAATGTGTTTGTGAATTTTTCAGAACATGCTTATCTTGGCAAAGAGGAATTTTCCAAAAGCTAGGCTTTCTGGCAAACACCCCTCCCTGAGTCAGGGGACAAGTATCGAGATCCGGGGGGCAGTGTTAGCTCCTTGGACCTTTCCCTTTCAAGTACCTGTTGAGGGGCTGCCTGAGTTTCAAGCTGCCAGTTCCCCTGCTGCCCCTCCAATGTCCCTTCTTGTCCCATCAGTTTGCTTTCTCATTTATTAGCAAATCTAAGTGAGAATCAATGAATATTTGTGTTTTGAATGGGAAAAATTATCTCTGATTATTTGCTTACTCTGTCTCTGATTCTCTTGTATTATTTATTATCAGTACATTTTGAGCTGACACTTAGCAAAATAAAGGAATGCTTACAAATATGAGAGCTCCAAATTCCCCAAATAACATTTGTTCTGGGAAATGCGGATGTATTACTGTGGATTCCAGTACCACACTGATTAGCCACTGAAGATGTTCTCTTGTTCATGTAAATACACCAAAAGCCACTGTATAGCTGCATTTTCTAAACTATATTCATAACACATTAATGGCTCTACATATCTGCCTTATTGCCTTTGAGATCCATATATATGAAGAGAGTGAGACTTGCTACCCGTTGATATCCACAGGAAGACTGGTTCCAGAGTCTCCCCACAGATATCAAAATTCACGGATGGTCAAAATTCTTTCTATAAGACAGCTCTCAATATCTCCCTGTAACCTTCCCGCATCATCCCCTATGCATAAATCATCTCTAGATTTACTTATAACCCCCAATACAATCTAGTAGTTACTAATGGAGTGTTTTTGTTTTTTTGTTTTTTTGTTTTTAGGAAATAATGTAATGTTTAAAAAATGTCCTTACCCAAAAAATGTCTTTACATATTTCATACAAATGCAATTTCTTTGCAATATTTTCTATCCATACATAGTTCAATGTATGACTCAGTGCCCTCACATATGGAGACTTACCACATACTGTAAATAGATAGATAGATGGATAGATAGACAGATGGACAGACAGAGACAGACAGACAGACAGGCAGGCAGGCAGGCAGGCAGATGGAGATGGAGATGGAGATGGAGATGGAGATGGAGATGGAGATCGAGATGGAGATAGAGATAGAGATATAATTTTTTTCTCTTCATCTCCCTAGCCCCTGTAGACAGGTATGGTTTCCTCTAAGTCCAGGGGCAGCGTCTTTTGCTTGGCCCCCTGCATGCTGTGCCATTGCTATTGAGAAAGCAGGTATAGTCTTTGGCTGTCTGATGGTCAGATCAAGGGAGCAGGTGCTCATGGCATGTTTGAGGTCTTCTTAGCTATACATTGTAGTAGAGATGCTGATACATTAGGAAATTTGCAAAGCTCTGGTCAGGCTGATGGAGTCTGGAAACCGAAACAGATGCTGCACTAATGTCAGGCTGCTCAGCCTGGGAGTAGACCTGTGTTCTACTCTTGAAAGTCTTAAGGAATTAGATGCACTCTGAAAGGTTCCAGGGATAATATAGTACCATGGAGGGAGTACGTGAGTTCTGGGAAGGTAAATTTATGCTTACTCTGTGGACTCCAACACCAATAGTTAAAAAAAAAAAAAAATTCTAAGCCGGACGTGGTGGCTCACGCCTGTAATCCCAGCACTCAGGAGGCTGAGGCAGGAGGATTGGTGCGAGTTCGAGACGAGCCTGGGCTACAAAAGTGAGCTCAGGACCAGCCTCAACTGCATAGCGAGACCCTGTCTCAAAAAGACAAAAAAAAAAAAAAAACCACCAATAGTTAAAAATTAACACCAAAGGCAGAATGATCTACTTTATGAATAAAGGGCTGTTTTGTGTAACAATCCTCTCTGAAAACATTCTTTCAATTCAGACTCTGTGGCTATAACAGTTCATCTTTGACAAGGTTAAAATATCAATGAAACACATACTCCAGCAATAGAGTAGGTAGATTTCTTTTGTTTTTGTTCAATTGTATGTTTTTTTTTTTCATTTGTGTTGCTGGGGTTGGCACCAGGGCTTTGCACATACTAAGCAAGTGTGCTATCACTGAGTTACACACTCATCCTGAATTTTTTTAATCATAGGGAATCCCCTTACTGTTGTTAGAAAACTTAACTCAGGCAACAATTTATGAGCTGTTTTAGGGTCCAACCTGGTTCTTTAGTAGGACACAAATTACCAGTGCAGCATACCAAATGGTATTTAGTTGCATTTTCTATATGGTTTATTGTGACAGATATATTACACAACCATTTTCTATAAAGCTATGGTGTTCTACAAGGAGACAGTAGCCAACTGGGGACTCCCTTGTTCTAATAGGTCATCTTATTCAGAAAGGTTGCTACTGTCACACAGATCGTCTTCCAAGTGCTATTCTGAGATCCGTTTAAAGTAAGTGCTGGTATACATGTGATTGCCAAGGACGCTTCAGGGTCAACAGACAGCTTTTTGCCCTGGTCTGTATTTTTGTTGTCATCCACTGCTGTGGATTGAATGTCTCTCCACAGCTCACATTGAGTTGTGCAGTTGGGATGATGGTGAGAGGTAATGGGGTCACAGGGGTCTGCCTTCCCAAATGAATCAAGGCTGTAACCTCAGGCGGTCAGTTGTAGCATATGGAGTTGCATCTCCAGAGCTCACTTGCCCTTCCATATGTTAGGATGTTTCCCGCAGGCCTTCGCCAGGCACGCGCTCCTGTGCTCCTGTGCTTCCTGGTCCGTGATATTCTGTTACCGCAATAGAAAAACAAACTGAGGCAGCCAGGAAATTCAAAATTTGAAAATCATACTGAACAGCTTCTGTCTAGGCCAGACTGGAAAACAGTGAGGAAAAATTGCAAGATGAAGGACAAATAAGATGTAGATTTTTCCTGGAGCTTCTTAGCACTATGGTGTCAGTTTTGGTGACCTGTTTCTGTGAAATTTAACTTAGGCTTCTAAGTTAGAGCACAGAGGAAGGGGTTGAGATTGTTCCTAATGTACCCCCCAAGACATGCCATGGCAAAGCATCCACTTTTCTGTTTTTGTGCCATAGTCTGCACAGAAGCCACTTCTCTGTGTCCTGCAGACTGGCCAGAGCAGAGGGCTGCAGGCTAACAGAAAGTCAGGGATCTCAAAGCTGACAGGCGCTCTCAGACTTTTAGGGTGAAAGTAGTTGACCTGTTAATCAGTAGGTCTTGGTCATTTCTTCTCAGCTCAGTAGCAAAGCCTATCTACCTCCTAACAATATGATACATCATATGAGTTTATTTTCTTCTGTTGTTGTTGTTTAAAGATAGGATCTTTAAACTTTATTTATGTTATAGCTGGCTCAGCCTGTCCTGGGGTGGGGCCAGCACAGCATGTGGGGTCAGGGATTGAACCACGGTCCCTGTGGTTGCCTAAGCTTGCCTAGGCAGGCACTTTAAAGCACTGAGCTATCTCGCTGGCCCCATCATCAAATGTGGTTTTTTTTTTTTTTTTTTTTTTTTTTTGTGGGGCCAGGGTTCGAACTCACGACCTTGCACTTGCCCAGCAGGCACTTGTGCCTCGGAGCTATCTCCCCAGCACCCATCATCAAATGTGTTTATAAGCTAACACTGTGAAGAGCTGCCAGGTACATGATAATAATTATATTTTTTAAAAAATCTTTTCCTTAGAGGACAAACTATTTGTATAGTCAATCTGCTCAGAATCTGTTTTCATTCATATAGACTTTATTTAGTCTAAAGTAAATGCAGGAAATATATGCAGCACTGTTTACATTAATGATACATTAAGAAACTACTTTCTTTTGTGGGTAGAGAATTCAGCCAGAGAATTCAGACTGGCCTCAGATACAGAAAGCAGAAAAGGGAGGGAAAGAAGAAGACGGAAAGGAAGAAAAGGGAAAGGAGAGGAACTGGAGTTGGAGCTGAAGCCTGCCCTGCGCAGGCCCGTGCCTCCCGTGCCGCCTCAGGGGCTGCAAATCTGCGGAGCCTGGAGTTTCTTCCTTCCAAGATCTTCAACATATGTACTTGAAATGGGACCTAAAGAGACATTCTTAATCTTCTGATGTCCTGGAATCTTGTGTTGGCTTATTGTGTAGCTGGCGTTTGATGATGAGTCATAGTCAAGAAAAATGGAAGGAGACAAGGAGCTGGAAAGCTTCAGTGCAGAAAGTAGCTCAGGGCAGCCCTGCCTAGCTGGGTGGCCTGTAGGTGTGGCTGGAGAGTTACTTATATACCACACTTCAGTTTCCTCATCAGTTAAATGAAAAACAGAGCAGTCCTTTGGGTGTTGAGAGGACTGGGTAGTAGAATACAAGCTCCTAGCATGCTGTCTGACATACAGCAAACGCTCAAGAAGCTGTTAGTAGGTAAAGAAAAGAAGACTATTTCTAGACCTTCAACCATCCAAACCAAAATAAATAAGGGGCCGGCCAGATGCTCATAGGACTAAAGCACTTGCTTAGGCAGAGTCCAGTGGCCAGTGCCACCCCCAGGGCGCAATGAGACAGCGATTGAGACTGGGTGTGGTGGCGCACGCCTGTAATCCCAGCACTTAGGAGGCTAAAAACAGGAGAATAAGAATCACCATGACTCCAACCTATGTAGTGAGACACTACAGACCCTGCAGACAGTGTGCCAAATACATCAAAAAACACTCCTCTTAATTGGCACAGGATCATAGAACTGTATCTCTGTGCAAGAGATTTATGCTATCTAGGCTGGGGGGTTGCAATTTCTTCTTTCTGTAAAGATAATGTTCACTGACTATAATATTATGAGGAACCTGATGGGTCAATGAAATAAATGCAGTACTGGCACTGATTGTAAGAGAAATAATACATTAGTCAGCTTCCTATAATGAAATGAAATACCTGAGGCAGTTGACTTATAAAAAGAGAATTTTTGTTTTCTTTTTTTTTGACTCTCATTACTCTGGAGATTCCAGCCCAAGATCAAGTGGCACTTTTGCTTTGGGCTTCTGGCAGTGGTGGTAGCTCATAGCAGGAGGAGGTAGCAGAGGAAATCTAATTATTTTATGAGCCAGGAAACAGAAAGAGTGAAAGCTAGGTCCCCCACATCCTTTAGAGGGCACATCCTCAAGCATTTCCCATGTAATCTCACCTCTCAACATCACCCCTCTGGGGACCAAGCCTTTAGCACACAGGCCTTTTGGAGACCTCCAAACAGTAGCAAGTGGGCAAGGGTCCTATCCTGTCTCCTCCTTCCTTCACTTCCAGTGAAGACTGTGAAGCATCTGTTACCTTCTATAATACAGACTGAGAACCCAAAATCTGGGCAGGGAATGACTCAGAAGGGTGAGGCTGTGCTACCATAGATGCAGCCTGCTCTGTTAAAGACAGTTGCCCTCAGCAGAGTGAGAAAGAAATGGCAGGCTTGGAGCACACGAGGATACATGACAAATTCTTCTAGAGGAAACCAAAAACCTAGGGCGGTGATGGCAACCCTTTTAGAGCTTTCAGTGATACAAACAGCCCACTGCAGCCTGCGTGCCACGGATTCATCTCATCTTCAGTTCACCACATATGGACCCTTTTCTTGCCCAGCAGTGGGTGATAAACTTATGGGTGGCCTGTTTCCATTTTCTTGTTTATGGCATTCTTTAAAGCATTTCCTGTGAGGTTTCAGTACCTTCTATCAGATTGAAGGACAAATAGAAACTGTAGTTTTCCATGAAATTTCACTGGAAACCGCTTCACCCTTTCCCTGTGCCCTTTACCTTTGCCTTCTGTGGTCTCTTACGCTGAGATGCTGTGATAGCTAAGTGTTTTCACAATCAAACGTTAACCTCAGCTCCTCCTCCAGAATGTTCTCCCAGGCACACTTGCACAGCACAGAAATGTAAACAGTGGAGCTGACTCAGTGAAAGCTCAGTGTATTTTTTTTTTCTTTTTGAGATAAAGCTGTGTTTGTACAAACAACCTCAGACTTTATTTGGAAAAGAAAAAAATGATGCAGCACAGTTTATGACTGCCATGCTATTCCCACATGTGGCTAGTTTCCTGTTATGTTATTCATGTTCTTGTGGAAAGCTTAAGATCTTATTTGCTTTTGGAAAAGAAAAAAGTTGAGTTGGGAATGAGGAGGCTAATTTTTACTCTTCATGAGGACAAACTCAGCGCTGCTTAACTGAATCTGTGCTTAGTTGTGTAATGTACACCTCCTCCCTGGGCTGGGGGTCCTCTGAGAGAGTAGAAGCACATCATTCATGGTGCTCTTGGAGGATCCCACTTTACCTCTTTACTCACCTCATAGCTGCTGCTTGAAAGATATTCATTGACTATCCAATAGATTTCCTAGATATAAATCGAATACCTTTAAAAGCTTTATTGTTTTAGTCTTTTATCTATAGCAGAAATATAGTGGCAGTGTTCTACAGCTTCAAAATTTATAATTGGTGGGCAAGATCACTCAGTGGACTAAAGTGCTTGATTAGGCAAGCCCAGGTTCAACAGTTTAATCCCTGGCACCACATGCCATGCCAGCCCTGCCCATAGGGCAGGCTGAGCCAGCCAGAGTCCAGACATAGTGGTGTATGCCTGTAATCCCAACACAGTGGGTGCTGAAAACAGGAGGATCACCATGAGTCTGAGCTGTGGAATGAAACCCTGCAACAACCAAATACATTTTTAAAAAACATTTATGATTGATAAGACAGCATCATTAGAACAAAGAAAAAAAGACCCCTTCTAGAAATTTGGTCTTTGAATTTCCCAGCTAATAGAGGTAGACTGGAAACAAAATTCTATAACGAATACATGTAAGACAGTAACTACCATTCATCGCACAGTTAATAAGTGCAGGGCACCAGCCAGGTGTAATGGTGCATAACTCTAATCCCAGCTACTTGGAAGATGATCAAAAGTTTGAGGCTTCCCAGGGCAACTTCACAAGATTCTCTGTCAAAAAAAAAGATCAGGGTAGGGTAGTCACTCAGTGACAAAGACCTTGCCTAATATGCATCAAGATCCTGGGTTCAATGCCAGTTATTACCATAAGTAAAATAAATAATAAAATATAAAGGCAGGCACAAATCTAAGAACTTTCTGTAACATGTCATTTCACCTTCATATCAGTCTTAGAAAGTAGCCTTTCATTATCTCTACAGATGTAGAATCAAAAGCTAAAATCATTGGTCCATGATGATACTGGGATTTGAACCCAGGCCAAGAACCTACTTAGCTAATGATCCATGAGCAACGGAATGAGTGAAATATATGCATAAGAAAACAGTGCCCCCTCCTATTCTAATACAAATACAGAAGGCCAGTGGCCCTTATCTCTGTTCATATGATTTAGTTGAGGACTCTGACGTCCTACAATCTCTGATTCCTAAGTTTTAAAGAAGAAAGATAAGGTAAGGGGCCCGGCGGGATGGCTCAGTGGTCTAAAGCACCTGCTTGAGAAAGCTTGGGCAGCTTCAGGGACCGCGGTTTGATCCCCAGCACCACATGCTGCGCTAGCCCTGCTGTCGGGGCAGGCTGAGCCGGCCATAAAAATGAGGGAATAAACAAACAAAGGCTGTGAAACAAACAAACAAATAAATAAATAAAAATTTTTTAAAAAGAGAAAGATAAGGTAAAAGAGCCATTAGAGCATTAAATATTTTTTTTCCCTTTTTTGTGATCTGATGGAATCTGCCACACACAGGCCACATACCTATTTAATTTGATTAACAAATTGCATTTCTTGGAATATATTTCTTTTGAGTTGCTCACAGCATTTCATAGATGTTACTCAAATTAATTTCATCACACCAACATGAGGATGGTCAAGGTAAACATTGTTCCCACTGAAATGAGCAGCAAAGCTGGCCCCTTTGTTGGAACCAAAGTCAGTCAAGGTCCTGCCTATTGTTTCAGAGTGAAAGCTAATGCTTGGCACTCTGAGCCATAGCTTAGACAGCACCTCTGTCCCTTAGCGCTACTGTTTCTGACTGATGTAATTCTTCTATGTGCTGTGAGGCAAAGATAAATCAGCTCATTCTCTGTTACATTTGCAGGTAGCCCCTGGAAGATCTTTACTTCCTCCTAAGGAAATACCATTTTTCTGCATCTCCCGGAAAACTGTTCCCAGGCAACCATGAACCAACTGGACCCCACTGATGAGCCAGATCTCAAGACTGGCACCCTGTGTGTGGTGTGTGGTCAAGAGCATGCTCCCAGAGAAAACCACTGCTACACCTATGTGGAAGAAGTGGACGATGACCTCATATGCCATATCTGCCTGCAGGCCTTCCTGGAACCCCTGGACACGCCATGTGGACACACCTTCTGCAGCCTCTGCCTCACTAACTTCCTGCTGGAGAAGGACTTTTGCCCTGTGGACCGTAGGCCCCTGCTCCTGCAGCACTGCAAGAAGTCCAGCATCCTGTTCCAGAAGCTGGTGCACAAGCTGCTGGTCACTTGTCCTTTCACGGAGCACTGTTCAGAGGTGCTGCAGCGCTGTGACCTCCAGAATCACTTCCAAACAAGGTAGGTTCCCCTGCCCCAGCTCCAGTGAGCCTCCTTCATAGATGCGATACAAGCTCACCTGTCCTGAGGATGGGGCTGGTGGCTTCTAGTGCCAGAAGTTCCCAAGATGCCTATTCCTCTTATCTGTTTCTTTACAACTAATGAAAGGATCCATTGAAAATCTATCATATTCCAGGTGTTCCTGCCTGTGAATCAGAGAAATAAACAGTTGGAGTTGTGTTGTGTATTGTGTTATGTACTGCATGTATTTATTGGATTTTAATAGAAAATAATTACAGCAGAAACTTTACCATTTGAGCCATTGTTGAATGTGTAGCTCAGCGGCACTAAGTACTGTGCGTCATTGTCACCACTATCCATCTTTAGAAGCTTCTCTTCTTCCTGAACTCAAATTCACTATTAAATAAGAAGCTGCTGCCCTAGAGGGCAGCCACCATTGTATTTCTCCGTATGAATTTAACTGCTCTTACTACTGCATATAAAGTAGAATTATGTCATGTTTGTCCTTTTGTGATTGTCTTAGTTACTCTTCTCTCATTGCTAGGACAAATATCTGACACACAAGCTTAGGGAAGGAAAGGTTTATTTAGCTCACAGTTACTGGAGGTTTCATAATTTAAAGCAGGCTGAATTACAGAGCAAAACCTCGAGACTACGCCGCGCTGCCATGTTCAGGCTGATTCCTTCCATACCTCCAAGAAACCACTGCCTGGTGTGTGTGTGTGTATGTGTGTGTGTGTGTGTGTGTGTGTGTGTGTGTGTGTGTGTGTGTGTGTGTGGCTCTGACAGCATGTGTTGTCAGTTTAATGGATCACACCTGGTTTGGCCTGCCTTGGTCCTTTGGCCCCGCCCTCAAGCCTTGCAGTTGACAGCCCCATGATTTACATGAGGCTTCCGGGGGACAACTAGATTACAAACTATAACAGTGATTGACTTCTTTTCTACATCTACATTTTGAAATATGCTAGATACAGGAAGGAGCTGATGACAATTTCCTCTGAGGCTCACGGTTCCCAAAAAGATCTCTTTGGGAGCGCTTTTACCAGTGGATACACTGTGTCAACTTGAGAAGTTTAGAAATTTGACTCAGAAGAGGGCTAGGGTCCCTGTTTGTAAGTGTCCTGAGCATGTGGAAGAGGCAGACACAGAGATGGCGTGGGCGAATAGCTGGCTAGCCAGCTTACAAGGTAAGGAAGGGAAAGAGGCCCTCCTCCCACCCCACCCCCGGGCCGTTCTCGTTGCCTTTGCCATCTTCCTCCACCATGAACATTTGCCCCTCTGCCATACCACCCAGTTTTGGAGCCAGATGATTATGGACTGAAACCTCCACAAACTGAGCTAAATAAACCTTCCCTTCCTCAATTCTAGGCATTACGTGTTTTTGTCTTAGTAACAAGAGAAAAGTAACCAAGACAGCATAGCTTATTTTTTCAGTTTGACCCATGATTCTTAGAATTTCCCCTGTACTAGAATTGACAAGGCCTAATTGTTCTCTGAGAAGATATGAGATGTTTTCAGCTAAGTCTTTTTTAAAAAACATTTTTAATTTAAACTTTATTTATTTATATTATGGCCGGCTTAGCCTGCCCTGGGGGTGGGTCTGGCACAGCATCTGATGCCAGGGATCGAACCTCAGTCCCTGCAGTTGCCTAAGCTTGCCTAAGCAGGTGCTTTAGACCACTGAGCTATCTCACCAGCCTTCAGCTAAATCTTAAAAAGAGAAATTTTAGAAAATTTATATCTTCCAAGGGACTTGTTTGCTAGCTTTCTGGCCCAGTCACATGTTACTGGTAAAGTGGTGGAATGCTCGCTGCCCTTCATGGCTGACACCACCAATCCTGCCTGTCTGCTTCTTGCTTTGTCCCTTTAAGCTGTCATGTCTGAATGCATTCCTCATGTGAACAGCCTCATGAGCAACAGTGGGCTGTGTCCCACATGAGGAACTCTGCTAAAACACTTACAGTACCAAATAAGAGTGAACAATAATACCATAATTATTTTGTATGAGGAAATTTGGAGCCTGGTATTTATCTTGATTCCTGTCATGACCAGGGCAAAAGGCAGGTGCAGGTATTTTTTTAAAGGTCACATACTTCAGGTCATGAATCTGAATCTTTGTCCTTTGGGACATGCTTGGAGTCTCTCAGTTTTTCCTGAAAGCAAGGGCCTGGGCATAATGCTTAGCACATGTTTCTCATGCTTATTGTGCCAGCAGCTCTTTTTTCCTGAAGACATTGAGCCAATCTCCCTAATGTGGGTGTGTAGCTGACTATGAATTTTGGGTTTAAGTTACAGTTCCTCTCCTTGCATCCTCAGAAGAAGAAGTAGGGGGCAAAGGAGAATGGGCAGTCTGTCCATGATCTGTGGTGAAGCTTTTACCCAGGTGCGAGGGGTAGTGTTAGAAGGAAGTATGTCTGGAGCTTAAGGTGAGATAGATGCTGACAGGACCTGGTCCTGGCAGGGTCAAGAGCAGGGTCAGACAGGGCAGGGAGGTGAGGAGCATGAGGAGACAGTGCCCTGGTGGAGTCCACTTTGCACACATTGTACTCCCCTGTTCTGACATGCTGCGATCCAGACATTTGTCTTGGGAAGTTGTGTTAGCTCTCTGTCGCTTCCATAACAAATATACACTTAGAGACTAAAAACAATTCAATTTTGTTGCCATAGAGTTTGGAGGGCCTCACTGGACTCTCATCAAGAGGTCAGCAGAGCATAGGGGAGAATCCTTCTCCTTATCCTTTGCAGCTACTCTATGTTTACTATCTTCTGTGGCTTCCTTCATCTTTGGAGCCAGTCAGGTGGTATCTTCTCATTGTCCCTTCTGACCTCTGCTTGTGTGAATGCATCTCCAGTGACCCAGGCCTTCGTGCCTCCCTCTCATGCGCCTACCTGATAATCAGGCCTTGTGTCCTCATCTAAACTGCCTTTGTTTAATCATATCTGCAAGGTCCCTTTTGCCATGCAAGGGCTGTATTCACAACCCCATTAGGGGATGCACATCTTGGGGTTACTGTTCTACCTATCACAGGGATAAGAAAGGAGAGAAGTGGTATCTTAATTGCTTCTTTCTCATTACTGAGACCAAATACCCAACACCCACAAAGTAAGAAAATAAGGGCTTTATTTAGTTCACAGTCTGTTATGGTTTTAGTCTATAGTCAGCCAGCTCCAAGGCAGGGTGCCTTGGCAGAGGGCATCACAGAAGAGAAACAGTTCATGGTTGGCAGAAGGAGAGATCACAGCTCTTTCTATCCTTTATATTTTACCTGGGCTACGTAGGACAGGTAGCACTCACACCCTTAATCTTTGTGCCCTTAACCTTACTATTGTATCATAGCAATTACAGTATCACACACTCTAGATTCAGCCACCTCTGAAAAAGTCTCATGTCTTTTATAAGACTTTGTGAGGACATCTACACACAAGCCATAACATTGTGCCCCCAGCCCCAAAGGCTTATGGAGCATTTAGTAAAAAGCTTTTACTGAGAGACATTTAGTCTGCCTCTGAGAGTCACCACAGTGTTGATGGTTTTAGCATTGTTGGAAAGTCTAAGATCTTCTCTGAAATTTAACACAAAATCTTAGTTGTAAGTTTCTGTATCAATGAAAAGAAAGTTAAACACTTTTAACATTTAGTGGCACAAAACAGACATTTTTATTTTAAAAGCTATCAGTGGAGATAGCAAGGAATAAGAACAAAGGAAGACCAAAATCTGGAAGGCAAACAATAAATCCCACAGTCCTACATTTAGCATCCCTGGTAATCTCTGACAAGTTGTGAACTCTAAAGGCTTTAGGTGGCTCTGTCCTTATGGCACTTCTGGTGCTTTTAGCTCTCATGACTTTTTTCTTTGGATGGCTTTGTTCACTCCTTGCAACTTTCCTTGGTTTTAGGGTCTCTACTACACTCTTCGGCTTCACACATTCAGCTTTGTACACTGACCTCTCTGGAGCCTCCCAGCCTTCTTCTGAAATCTGGATGGAAACCTTCTTGACCCCAGAGCTCTCCCATTCTGCATGTACCTAAAACCAGCGCCACCTATATAACACCAAGGTTTGCTACCACGTGGAGCAGCAGACTGGTTCCTTCTCTCTTGGTTGTAGGAGTTCACTACCTATGAACTAGATTTTAAGGAATAAGTTCCCTGGGCTACCATCATTCTAGAACATTCTAGAAGTCATGAGAGCTAAAACCACCAGAAGTGTCACAGGGACAGAGCCACCAAAACTCTTTAGAGTTCAGAACTTGTCAATAGGGGATGTTTTATCAAGGCAAAGTTTTTTCCTTTTGCAATTTTTGGGGCTGCAAAGGATGGAGGCTTCTGCTTTTGGTGATGCCCTTAAGCCATCTTTTCTGTTGTCTCTTTTTAGAATATTCAGCTTTTTCTTGCTAATCTTTTCAGAAACAAATTTCTTTCTGTTCCATCTTTGCAGACCATAGCTTTACTGGATCTTCCTTTCTAGCCAAACTCGTAACATTTTGAATCATTCTGTTGTACTCTTTGCTGTTAATTCTCAACATAAATCTAGCAGGGAAAAAAAAAAGCTCCTGCTATATTAGCTGGAGCCATATCATCACCTCAACATTAGACTTCCTTGAATTTTTTTTGCAAACATAATTAATCTTCCATTCTTAATCTTAGTCTCAGGCAAAGTCAATGGATACAAACAAAATATAGGCAACTTTCTACCCAGGTATGATATGTATTGTCTGGAGTCCAACAGTGCTATAGTCCTTCCCAGAAGAAACCTTCTGAGCCTGGTATTTATAGGCAGGATTTTAGCCAGTCTTCTGATCTGAACTCTCACCACAACCTCCCATGAAAGCCAACCTAAGGTGT
This sequence comes from Myocastor coypus, assembly GCA_004027025.1. Classification (NCBI taxonomy): domain Eukaryota; kingdom Metazoa; phylum Chordata; class Mammalia; order Rodentia; family Myocastoridae; genus Myocastor; species Myocastor coypus. The sequence goes on along the minus strand of PVJA010005147.1, from coordinate 58,779 downwards.
TCAGGTGTCATTTTTCAGCTGAACCTTTCAGGACACTTCTCACAAACCAGTTCCAAAGACTTCTGAGTCGAATGGTCAGATACAGTCACAGCAATGACTTCACTTCTCTGGAACAAAATTCTGTCTTAGGTTTCTCTTTGTTTTGTTTTATTTATTTTTTGTTTGTTTTCTTTCCATTACTGAGATAAAATACTCAATATACACAAATTAAGAAAAAAAAGTCTGCCTCATAGTTTATAGGAGTTTTCCTCTATAATCAGCTGTGTCTAAGACAGGGTGACATGACAGGCATCACAGACAAAACAATTCATGGCTGGCAAAAAGTAGCAAAACAGTAAGTAGCAACCACAGTTCTTTCCATTCCCTATGTAGACTACTTAAGACAGTACTAACACTTTAGTCTTTTTTTTTTTTTTTTTTTTTTTTTTTTTTTTTTTTTTTTTTTTTTTTTTTGTCTTTTTGTCTTTTTGAGACAGGGTCTCGCTATGCAGTTCAGGCTGGTCCTGAGCTCACTTTTGTAGCCCAGGCTGGTCTCGAACTTGCACTGATCCTCCTGCCTCAGCCTCCCAAGTGCTGGGATTACAGGCATGTGCCACCATGCCCGGCTTAACACTTTAGTCTTAATACCACATTAGTTCCCATATCACATATTCTAGACCCACTCACCCCTACCTATACAGGTATAAGGCTTTAAAAAGACATCCAAGCATGAGCCATAGCAGGAGGAAAGAAATGACAGTGCTCTGTAGGGAGAAATGAGAACAGGAGGGCCCCACAACCCTCACCGCAAAGGGGTTTGAGGCCTAGAATGTACCTAAAAATAGGGACAAGGTAGCACCTAGATTTGAGGGCAAAGTGATAGCAGAGGTGAGAGGAAGGCTAAGAGACTATTGTGGGAACTGTGGGGTCCTAGAAGAGAGGACACCAGTGCAAGCCAGGTAGGAATTTCTTTCATCTCCCATTCAGCCATATGACCCACACATTTTGAGTAAGCCTAGGAAAAACAGCTGATGGATCACTTGGCTTATGCACAGCAAAAGCTTCAGTGAGGGAAGAACCCCAGACTGATGGAAATCAAGTCATTGCATGGGTTGTAACCTCACAGTCTTTCACAGGTTCCTCAGCAGCTCTCTGAGAGGGAACTCCCACCTCAGGGAAGTGTGGGCCCCACCCCTACTCTTGCATCTCCTCACACTCCAGCTTCCTAACTAGGCTGCAGCCAACATTTCCCAAAATGTATGCCATATATTAGTCATCAGATGTCGATATCCACTCTTGCCTCTCCTCTCCTGTTCCTGGATTCTGAATGGCAAAGGTTAAGATGTGAATACATCTAGGACCTGATTCTGGATCCCTTCCACCAGCCACACCATTTCCTCCTGCTCTTAGGAGGACATTAAAGAGATGAAACAGCTAATACAGCAGGAGCCTTTTCAGCTGGAAAAATTGAGAGGTGACTAAGAGTGTTTTCCTTCATTTCTTATATGGGGCCTTCGTGTTGGTAGTTGCACTGTTATATAGAGAAGTATCACAGTATAGAGAGAATCACTACTGTTTATTAGGAGCTTTGCACTTTTGACTAATCTTTAATATCACTTTGTTCAGTAAGTTATGTAGGCAAAATAGCTTTTATCTTTTTTTAATTAACAAAGGTGATAGCATGCATACTCATCATGTCTTAAAATATGTACATACCATAAATAACTGAATCAAGGTGACTTACATGTATTAATTCACATGCCAATTTTTTGTGATGAAAACTCTTCGAATCTTTTAGATTTAAGAGTAGAGTGCATTGTTACTAGCTTTGACACAGTTGTACAGTAGATCTCTCTCTCTCTGTCTCTCTCTCTGTCTCTCTCTCTGTCTCTCTTTGTCTTTTTGAGACAGGGTCTTGCTATGCAGTTTAGGTTGGCCTTGAGCTCACTTTTATAGCCCAGGCTGCTCTCGAATTTGCATCAATCTTCCTACCTCAGCCTCCCAAGTGCTGGGATCACAGGTGTGCACCACCACACCTGGCTACAGTAGATCTCTTGAACCTGCTTCTGAAATCCAGTTGAGATTTTGAACACTCTAACAACCATAGACTTGAGTGTGAGACACAGTCAGCCTCACTACTTGCACAACTACTTATACAACTATTTCTGATCAGATTAGAGAACCCATCTTCTGAAAGTAGCCAGCATTTGGATTCTTCTGATTGATTTCCTTGACTTCTGCCTTGTTAGAAACTTGTAGACTCCCACAGCATAGGTCTCCTGCAAAGAGTTCCCTGTAGGGTGATGGACTCTGCCTGTGGAATTGGGGGGCACTGTGATGCCTCACACATAGCACCCAGAGAGTTTGTAGATGCCAAACTTCACCTCCCTTGAACCTGAGTGAAAGCTATCTTAGGGCAAAGACCACATCTTCATTGTGTAAAATTATCTTCTGCACGTATGCTAATTATCAAGGTTCCAAGGCTTAGCCTCAAAGGAAATGATCTTGGGAAGGTAAAGAAGCTGGAAACAGATATGCAGAAGATTGCTTCAGAGGACAAGTTCCTTTGCCCTCCAGAATTTCTCCTTCTCCAAAGCTGCCCCTCTTTGGGCACTTACTAGTATAAATAAAGAGACCATTGTTCAATGTTCTGAAAGGAGACCAGAATGAAAATGTGATATGGCTGGCCCAGACACACCCAACTGAAATTCTTGTGGGATGTTTGCTTGATTAACTTTACACTTGCTGTCTTGGAAGCTTCTCCAGCAACCTCCCCAGGAGACTTCCTGACCTTTTCTTCTTTCAGGACCTTTTTCTGCACTGTGCTTGGTTCAACACAGGATCAGCTCAGAGAATTTGTTGTAGGGAAGAGCATCTAGTACAGGTTAGCCATGGAAGGTTAGGTTTGTTCCTAGTCTTGCTGGTCATCTCAGCCTGGCTGAATAATTGTGCTTTGGTATAATCCTTACTAGGACCTTGTAATCCTAAACACACCTTCCTGGCCTCTGCCTTTCCTCTTTAAGAAAGGAAACAAGAAAACTGGAGGCAGTGGGTGAAGTCTAAAGTGGCAATTAAGTATAAACAAGGAAACCATGGGTCCCAAGGATTGAAACTGAAGCTGTTTACTGGAAAGAAAGCTATGGAGTAAACCCATAGTTATTTGGAGGCAGGACTTCATCCCCAGAAGATTGTATTAATTATGGCTACAAATGAAAGGAAAGAGAACATTCAAATTATATAGGCCTCACCAGGGAGAAGTGTTATTTACATAACACAGAGTAGTATGGTACAAAGCCTTGGCCTAGATGATGCAGCCATGGTACCATAAGGAATCCAAGCTCCTCTGGGTTTTGGTTTAGCTTCTACCCTTAAGTTTATTGCCTCATAATCTCAAAAGTGGTTGCTCACCCCAGCATAACATTCCAGTTTCAGGCAGAAGGTAACAGGAAGGGGAAAATGCATGCCAATCTAAACAGAGACTCCGTTCTTCAGAGAGCTTTCTGAGACTTTACCCAGTGATTTCTGCTTATGCCTCCTCAACTGGTATTGTCACATGGCCACTCATCTGCAGGAGAAACTAAGCATGTTGCCTCTGTGAGCAAAATTTGGGTTCTGTTATACAAAAGAAGGAGCCATTAGATCTTCGATAGGCAGCCAGCAGTGGTTGCAGTAGTGACATCCAGCAACAATACCTTGATTTTTACATTGCGTTAAAATTCATTAATTTTATCCCCTGAAGTACAAGCTGAATGAATCGCACATTTTTTTTTCATGGGAGGCTTATCCAGTGTCAGTAGCAATAGGACACTTCCAAGATTCTCAGAAATGCAATCCAATACCAATGCTGTCACATACAGATCTTGATCTCTTCAGTAGGACCTGATGTCCAAGAAGAGCCCATCTCAGAACTTCATGAAACCCCATATTCAGGAAAAGAATATGTTGTCATTTGCCTCATTGTGTAGGGAGAAAGAAGGAATATGAAGAGAGTAACAAAACCTTTTAGAGAGGGGTGCTGAGCTACAAGCTAGGGTCATTTACTGCTGTTATAGTAATTAATAATAGCTGACACTCATTGAGCCCTTTGTTCCTTAAAAGCATAATCTCATTGCACCATAACAATGTTCTGAGGTAGACACCATTATTATTGCTTTTTTCTTTTATAGAAGAGGATATAAACATTCAGAGAGGTTAAGCATTATACCCACTGCCACACTGCCAGTATGTGGCAGAACTAGGCTGGAGCTCTCAACCTTGTCTGACTTCAGTACCTAAATACCACATCTGACTTCCTCTTTGTTGTTTTTCACCAGTTCTGACTCAGTCTTGTATACCAGCTTTGCATGAATAGAATAGAATTCCAATTTGAGCCTCAAAAAATGAGAAATTATTATGTGTCATGTTTTATTAAGGTTTTCCCTCTCTCTCTCTCTTTCTCTCTCTCTCTCTCCCCCACCATGTGTGTTTCTCTCTCCTCCCAATTCCTCCTCTTTCCCCTCCCCATTTCCTCTCTTTTCCTTTCCTCCCCCGCCTCTCTCTTGCCCCTTCATACAAAGAATCAAACCCAGGGCCTCACATACATTAGCCAAGTGCTCAATTCCTGGGCTATATCCCCAGCCCTCAAGGTGGTTCATTTTTAGTCTAAATTACAGAAGTTAAGTCTGGACCTTCTGAAGCTGTTCTATACTTCATCTCGTTCAACCCTGTCTCTGCTGAAAGAGCTACTTACAGCTGGTCTCGCCTGTAGCCTTTGCCCTGCTCTTCCTTTCAGGCGCAGTTGCTATTCCCACTTGGGTATCAGTGATACCTTTACGAACTTCGAGCCACTTCCATTAAGGTTGCAGCCTTGGCTGGGCAAAATGGACTTTATGCTTGTTGCATGTAGGGTGGAAAGAGGGGAGGCCTGGGACCTTCCAGAAAGTCAGCGTAGGAAGAAGCCCTCACAGGAGGACTAGTGGCAGGTTCTAGAGTCACAGACCTTAGAGCTGGAAGTGATGAGGTCCAGGTGCTGCTGGACCAGGTACTGTTAGGTCCGCTACAGAAATGAGTGACAACCTCCAGAACTTCAGTGGGATACCCAAGGCCATTCACCCAGTTTTGGAGCTTAATTCAGCTACTCCTGGGAGGAGGGATGGGACTACCCCTACCTCACAGAGGAGGCCCCTGCAGGAGATTTGGACAGAACTTTATGTCTGTCAGGGCTGATTGTGGCAAGAGCATGGCATAGCTTGTTCTACCGAGCCAGTTTTCAAACTTGGCAGGAAAGCTATCCTTTTCCTTACACAAGACAGTGCAGTCAGCAGTGTTCAGTAAAATGTCTTCAGCACAAGTTTTAAATAGATATGCAGAGCTCACGACGGGGAGGTGCTTTCCATTAAAGCATTTCCTGCGTGTGTCGGCTCATCCCCTCAGGCTGTGTTCTGGCCAGGCTAATGTCTTATGGTGGTTTGCTGCAGTAGGCTGCAGGGCAGTTTTGATTACTTCCCTGTTCACACAGTGGGGTCCTAATGTACAGTGCTCGTTCCCTCTCATGGCACGGCTTCTCCCAGCCTGGCCCTCCTGGCCAGTGATGTAAATGTACCAGCTGCTTCCCAGGAACCAGTCTGCATCCTGCAGGAGGGGCTGGTCCCTCTCCTGGGCATCAGCCTTCATACTGCCAGCCTAAGCTCTCTTGTCAGCCGTGGTGGCTCCCTCCGATCTCCAATCTTATCTGAGAGTGTGAGGCATAATATCCACTTACAGGCACATGAATTTTAGCACGGCTTAATCTAAAGATTCCGAGTCTTATTTGCTATTATCTACTGATTGTGGGGACATGGCCAGGTTTGCTTGAGGGGGCTGGGTTGGGCACTGCAGAGGACAGAGCGAAGGTGGCAGAAAGAACACCACACCCTGCTCGGAAGATGAAGGCGCTTCTGTTGCTGGTCTTGCCCTGGCTCAGTCCTGCCAACTACATTGACAATGTGGGCAACCTGCACTTCCTGTATTCTGAACTGTGAGTCCCCTCTATTCGTGCCTGCTGCCTGGGCTTGTGTGTCGCTTGTGTTGGGGGTGGGACCCTGGTCACTTCTCTGGCTGACATTTCTATTTGGAGGAATGAATTCTTGTATATACTGGATGCACTTGGGCAAAATGCCCTGCCAGCAGTTTAAAGCAGTATGCTCAGCTGCAGCCTGTGACTGAAACCATCTTACAGGAAGCAGTGCTTTTCCAACAGACGTTTTTTTTTCCGCCTCTGGTCCAGTGTTGTGTTTTTTCATACTCAGATTTTTCTCAGTAGGTGTGTATTCTCCTCATTCCATAAACAGAACCCAGAGAGCAGTTAAGAACAGAGCCTGCATGCACAGAGTATTCCTAATTGCAAGCAGCTATCAATCCCTTTCCTAAGACTGTCAGTCTTCATACCTAAAAATAGGTCCAGAATCAGTAAAAGTATCACCCTGTGTATAAGGAATATATATTCTCCATTTTATTTTATGTTTCTCTTTTAAGAAATAAAGAAATGTGCCACAAGCACCATACTCTTATTGGCTCAATTTAATAATGAACATTTTGCTACATTTTCTTCATGTAGTTCACTTTTTTTGCTAAATATTGGACTAGAGTCAATTGGAGTCATAACATGTCATCCCTAAGTACTTCATTGTACATCTCTAAAACATAAAGCCATTTTCTCTTATGACCTGAGTTTATTTTATGAAAGGTAATGACTTCTTTTCCCAGCCTTTATTATGCATATTTGTTCTGGCTCCTTTTGTTAGTAACAATTCTTTGAAAGAGGATTGCAGACTGATTTTGAACAGCTTCTATCAATCACATTAAAAGTGTTGTTGTGAGTATCCCAGCATGGAGTGCATTTGCCAAAAATATGTATTCTTCCTTATTAGTCAGACAGCAAAAATAGCAAGAGGTGGTTTATGTATAAATTAGAGTCAGCGTGCAAATGAAGCTCAGGAACTTAAATAGAGCTCAGAGCACTCGGAGTAGAAAAGCTTGGCTGGGCATATTTAGGTGGTGATACTGCCCATGACTGGGTGGAGTCCTCTTTTGTAATTAGCTAGACTAACCAATATGTCTAGCACAGTAGCTGCTTGATAATTGCTTGGTAAATAGAGCTAAGTCCTTCAAGGCAAATCATTTGTTTTGAGCACTCTACATTCAGGATGATCTGGTTGACTTTTTTGGAATGTAACCCCAACGCACCTTAGATAAGAAGGTTCAAAGAGAAAGTGCCTGGTTTAAACCTACATCACAATCATCCCTGGAAAAATGATGACAGTGTGGAGGCCTTTCTAGAAACACATGCACTGCCAGAGCTAACTGGGATTATGAAAGGCTCTTTCCTTCCATGACAGATGCCGAAGTTGAAGCCCCTGAAATCCAGGGCCTTAGCATTCCCTCCTGCCTGCCCACCCCCATCTGCTAGCCTTGCTAGTTGTTGTATTCATTTCCTAGGAGCACAGTAGCCAAAATACAGCAAGCTGGGGTGATAGTCATTGTTCTCTCACTCTTTCAGGGTTAAGCTTTGAACCAAGGGCCCAGCACGTCAACGCTCTGTAGGAAAGCTGTGATTGAGAATCCTTGCTCACATCTTTCCAGGTCCTCCATGTATTCCTTGCCTGTGGCTACTTAACTTCAGTTCCCACCCCCATCTGCACATTCCCATCTTCTCTGTCCTTTCCAGTTCTGTCATGTCCTCTGTCAAAGGACATTTGTCATTGGCTTTAGGGCCCATTTGGACATGCCAGGGTGATGATAGCCTGAGAGCCATAACTTATTCACACCTCTAAGATTCTTTTTCCAAAGTAAGGTCTCATTCACAGGTTCTTTCAGGGAGGCACCATGTATCCCTGAAAGGTACCTTGGCTGCTACTGAGGAGCCTTTCCATTCAGCTCAGTCTTATAACCCGATGGAAGGGAGGCTCTTCATATTACCTGGGGAACTGGCTTTTCTACATGCATGAACCAAAAGCAACTTTTCTGTTGAGTGACAGGTGGGATCAAGTAGGTCATTCTTTCTAACCTGTGAGGTGAGGCAGAAATCATGGTGCCAGGGGATTTCAAAACACTGTTCCCAAGCTTATTTGACAGAATTCTCTCAGAAATTTCCAGTGTTAGAGAATCTTTGTGAGGGAATTTTATGCAAGCATTACCTGATACTACTGATAATTAGCAAATCAGTGCTTTAGTGACATTTTTCAAGTATTATACCATAGATAGATACAGGCAGTAAGAAATTAGACACAGTACCCACCTTCTAAGGATTGGCAGTCTAACTTAGAAGGTGAGATTTACATATATGAGAAATGGAAGCAATGCACCAAGGAAGAAGGGGGCAAATCATTTTATTTTATTTTATTTATTTATTTATTTATTTATTTATTTATTTTGTCTTTTTGAGACAGGGTCTCGCTATGCAGTTGAGGCTGGTCCTGAGCTCACTTTTGTAGCCCAGGCTGGTCTCGAACTTGCACCAATCCTCCTGCCTCAGCCTCCCGAGTGCTGGGATTACAGGCGTGAGCCACCACGCCCGGCTGGGGGCAAATCATTTTAAAGTAAAGTAAGTAATGAGTTTAGAGCTTGTCCACCTCCAGACCTGAGAGAATTTTAGGGTCTGAGCAAGGCCTTCAAGTAGAGAGAGAAATGAGGAGAAATCCAGGGTGGAAAGAGATAGCATTTTAGGCAAGGTAAACAACATTGGCAAAAGCTTGGGATTTGCTATAGTTGTCATCCAAGTTTAAAAAAAAAAAAAAAACAGTCTGGAGCAGCAAATGAGACTTCCCAGCTAGTTTAACATCCTTGGAAGCAAAGATAGTGGGGACATGTCTGTGTGTCCCTGAGAAGAGGCCTATCTCCTATTTGCCTATGTCATTTGAAGTTCAAGACTGGCAGTGAAGGTTCCAGGCTTCCTTCACCATCCATTTGAACTTTGGGTCCCAGCTTTCTGAGGCTCACTTTGTCCTTTATATTTACAGGTAGCCCAGGGGCTCAAAATCAGTTGCCTGCAAGAGCCGGGTGGGGATTATTTTAAAATGTAAATTATTCAGGTATAAGACCAAAAGAGATAGTTGTCCCCCTCTGGCCAACCATCAAATGAATTAATATCTCTATTTCTATCTTATGTTTCTCAGTCTCTGTATCTTTACATCTGATCTTCAAATTTTAAAAGGTAAAACATTCAAGTTTATAAGAAATTCAGTTTAAAACACAACCCTGGGTCCCATCTAACAGTTCACTCTTGCAAGTCTGGTTTTACATGGAGGACTCACAGTTTATGACCTGGGCAGTGAATTCTAAACACACGTTTCACCTGTTGCCTAAACCAAAGGAGAGGGAAATCACAGAGTCAGCCTAAAATTGAGGTTTTCGAAATGTCATCCTTGTGCATTACCTGGCATGTGTAGGTGAGGTTGGTTCCTGAGTCTGTGAGAACGTACCATGGAATGAAGGGGAACACTTTCTTCCCCACAAGCCCTCACCCCAGGTCCTCATGAACTCTCTGAATTTCCTTGACCCCCAGAGGAATCTGAGAGTCAGTGTCCTTCTGTGTTGGGGCCTTTGTAGAGTCCAGCACTTGAGGATTCAAACTTGAAGGCCTTAGAACAGTGTAGACCTGAGGACCACAGGTATTGGTATTGGAGGCTAGGTTTGCTTTTCAAATGCTGATGCATGGGCTCTACACTATATCTCATAGCAAAAAAATCTGTACAGGTGGGGCCACATTTGCATGCTTGAGCTTCTCACATTGTCCACGTGACCAATATTCACACTCTGAACAAGTTTCCAATTGATTTCTTTTTTTTTTTTTTTTTTTTTTTTTTTGAGACAAGGTCTCATTATGCAGTTGTGGCTGGCCTTGAGCTCACTTTGTAGCCTAAGCTGGCCTTGAACTGGCAGCCATCCTCCTGCCTCAATTTCCTGCCTCAGCCTCCCCTGGAATTATAGGTGTGTGCCACCATGCCTGGCTCAACTGATCTTATAGGCACAGCCTTTAAACAACTCTTTGCACCATCTGAGACACAGCTCACCAACTTCCTGCTAAAAATCAGCACTTCTCTCTATGCCTCAGTGTTGTGCCTCATCAGAAACTTTTGTGTGTCCCCACTCTACTTACGAGTTCTGAGAAGTTGAGAGATGCTAACATCCTATGCTAGCTATACATGATTCAGTGCAGAATTAGGTTGGACTGAGTGACACGAATTTGCCCAGGTGTCTTAGCCAATTTGTGAATCCTGCAAACTGTGATGAAGAAGACCTTGGTTGGTCTCTGTGGAGGAGCACCTTGATCTTGCTCAGAATGTTGAGGCCAACCTCATTCAGATATTTAAGAAGACAGCTTTGTACTTGACCAGCTAAAATCATCATTGTCCTGGTCAGTAATCTATTAGGGCTTTAATAACTTTTCTTTAACTCTTTAGTTTTACAGAAATCTCAGGGGGAAACATGGGTGTTTTGACAGATGATGCAGTACATGATACATGTTATGGTCCAAATCCTCAAGAGCCACTTAGAGAAAAAACTTTGTTTCCTCCACTTTCAAAGCTTCTCACCCCCATTGTGTTGGACAGTACTTTTCACTGTCTTGTTCTTGTGAATATTTTGGCTTGTTCTGTCCTATGGGACACACTCTGAGTGAGCTTTGAGTTGGGACGTTAGTTCACAAAGTAAATATCTGTCCTATTCTTTAGGGACACAGATTGGCAAGACAGCTTAGCATGGATGCTAGAGGATCACACATCCCAGAAACTAGCATTACTGCTTAGCTGTGTGACTTCTTAGTAAGCCAGGACGTGCCAGTTCTCTATGTAGCTTTCAGTCAGATAAATATTTTTAATTTGTAAAGAAAGTCATTCTGAACAGTGTTCATGCCAGAACCTGGAGAGAAAATCTACACTGTAGTCCCTGAACCCTGACAGACAGTTCTAAATAGGCATGGCTTATTCCCACTGGGGCTTTGTACTGAAAATTAAAATGAGTGCTTTCAGTTTCACAACTGGAATCCCTTGGGACTATGGAAGGATGAGGCCTCCTGGAGAAACTGCCAAGAGCAGCAGTACTGGGGAGTTTTGTGTGTCCTTTCTGCAAGCTGGGGTTGACCACAGGAGTCAGGGACATAGAACACCCACCATGTGTCACAGACCAAGGACTCCAGCCACTCACTGCCTCCTGAGGAGACTTTTCTCAAAACAATTTGCAAAGCACAGTTCTGATACACTGCACTGGCTTTGTCCAACAAGGACATTAGTCAGACTCACAGGCCCGAGAGAGCCCTGACTCCAAAACAGCTGGGTCTATAGGGCTTTCCAGTGAGCAGATTGTCTTCATTGTATGTATCAGTTCTGAGGTGGTCTAGCTTCTCCACTTCCCTTCTCTAGGTCAAGGCCTCACAGCAAAACTAGCTTTCATGGTTCCCTTTCCTCACTTGCTGTCATCAGCTGGACTTGGGCCAGGTGGCAAGCCATGAACTCTGTAACCTGGAGAACTTCCTTTTAGCAGCCTTCTCCTCAAGGCCATCCATACAGGCTCTCCTCAGTGGTGCTTGCAGTTGGATTCTCTCTGGCATGAGTGAGGAGGGAGGAAGAGACACCAGGGGAACATGGTAGATGAGCTCAGTGTCTATTTCCTCCCCACTTCATTTTCACTGTTAACGACCCCCACCACTTCAAAGCTCAGTCCACTGGGGTGAGCCTTATAGGTTTTCCAGCAAATGATTTCCAAATTGAGTCTCTAAGATTATGGCCCTTTTTCATCAAAATTGAAAAAAAAAAGGAACCACTGATCTCTGGATTTTGTCTGTAATATATTTTGAGCATCTGAAGTCCAGTCTGGCTGAGAACCTAAAAGGAAGGAGGTAGAGTTTACAGAGGAAATGGAGTAGGGTAGAGAAATCATATTTGAATGGGAATGAGGTCCTGTTTTAGGGGGCAAGGCCAGGGCTCACTTGGGTTTAGGGACTTTCTTAATGTCTTTCGGAACATTTCAGTTCAGCACATGTTTTAACAGGGTATTTTTCTTCAACCTTTTAGAGTTTTGTGTTTTGAGGGCAACTGAAGCTGTCCATTCCTGATTCATTTACAATGAACTCATCAGGCTGCTGCCCTGTAAGGAGTCTTTGATGTCCACAGAGCACTATGATCCTACTGCAGTCTTGTTTTCTCCTTGAGAAGCAGCAAGTTCCCTTTTGCCAGGAGTGAAGTAACTTCAGTTATAAACTCTTTGCTTTCTGGTCTGAAATGTTCTCCCTTGGAAAGCTTCTAGCCTGTCAAAACTCACCAGTTTGAGCCAGGCGTGGTGGCGCACGCCTGTAATCCCAGCACTTGGGAGGCTGAGGCAGGAGGATCGGTGAGAGTTTGAGACCAGCCTGGGCTACAAAAGTGAGCTCAAGGCCAGCCTGAACTGCATAGCAAGACCCTGTCTCAAAAAGACAAAAAAAAAAGAAAAAAAACAGTTTGAAGATTCACTGTGCTGTCCAGCAGATAGTGTTTTCATGACCATGGCAGATACAGGAGAGACAAGCTGGGGTTTCTTTACAGGCTTACAGACTCCTATTTGGATGGTTTATTTTCTTTTTCTGAATTTTAATTTGCTATAATGGAAAAAATCTGAAAAAATACAAAAGTAAAGAGGTATGTAATGAACTTCCATGTATCTTATGCCCATCTTTCACAATTACCAGTGCATGGCCAGTCTCATTTACCTATAACCTGCTGAATTGTTTTAAAACAGGTCGGAGACATCTTTTTATCCAAACATTTCATTACGTACATGGAAAACCATCAGGAAATGTGTCCACAACACAAAGAGCACACTAAAACCAAGATCACTGTCATCCTTTAATATCCAATGTCTAGCCTGTTCAGATTTTTTCCTGTTGTCTAATAATTTTTCTTGAGACTTGTTTGAATCATGAGCTTTTTACATATAGTTACCTATATATATATACATACATATGTATATATACTTAAATAGTCATACATTCATGTATGTAAAGATATTCATCTACATATAGTCACATAGGTATTCAATATGTGTAGTCATATGTATGTCCATTTCTCATCACATGTGCTATTGCACCAATATATCCTTATAGGATATGCACAAAGGCCGTTTAGAAAGGTGAGAAGCAGTAGCAAGTGCTCTAGAGCAGCCTCTCCTGCTACCAAACCCTTCCTCACACTTTGGAGACTACTGCTTGAGAAACAAGCCCTTTGGATCCATTGGCACTAGAACACAACATTTTCAAAGTTAACACACGACACTTTCTCACTGAAGTCTGTGGGGTTGGCTTTGGAAGGAATGGGGCAGGAAATGGCCTGCTTTTGCAAGCCAAATAAAACTTGCAGGCCAAAGAAGCAGACATCCTCTTCTCTTAGTCGCATTCTCCTCTTGTGCAGAGAAGCAGGGAGTATCTTTCTTTGACGTGCCAGCAGCCTCCAGCATTCTCTGAGCCCCCGGACCACCTTCTTGCAACACGTTCACAAACACCAAGATGGGCTTGGAAGAACAGGCTTGACCTAACCTAAAGTGCTGCCAGTTTACCAGATTAGTTTTAAAGTGAAAATGTCACAACTTGTTGGTCCCCTCTCAGGTCCCTGGAGTGGCACACACAAGCTAGGACCTTGAGCCATGGCTGCCAGCTTTGCAGCAGTGCTACCTGCCCAGCTGCAGGGTCAGTCTCCACTGCCCTCCTGATGCTCGTCCTCTGGCATTTCACTGGAGCAGCTGTCCGCCAGCAGCCTTGCCCTTCTAAGCCATTCCTCTTCTTCCATACTGCAGGCTGGGAGGCCCTCTCAGGCCCAGTTCACCTTTCCCCATCTTCCTCCTTCCCTGGCTGCTCTCCTCAGAAATAAACAGTAAGTCTACTTCCATCTTGATGACCATAATCAGTCCACTGGGAGTTTGGAAGTGAGAAGTCTGGTGAATAAGCAACCAGGCACACCCTGGAGTCAGGTCAGCTCACATTCCTTAGCCAGTCCCTGCTAGCTGTGCAGCCTTGGGCAAGTTGCACAGCTTCTCTGAGCCTTTCTTGCCTCAAACTGGGAAGAACAATATTGATTGCTCAGGTTTTCATGAGTACTGGGTAACACTATATGAAGTATTTACCAAGGATCTGACAGAGGAAACCCTTTAACTATGGGTTTTGTCAGTAAATGTAGTAGTTACAAGAACATAATCTGTCAATCCTAAGGTACACTTTTTAATGTCCCTGAAAGCACGGTGCATATAAAGATAATTGACAGTAGTTTTTTTTTTTCTTTCTTTCTTTCTTTCTTTCTTTCTTTCTTTCTTTCTTTCTTTCTTTTTTTTTTTTTTTTTTTTTTTTTTTTTTTTTTTTTTTTTTTTTTTTTTTTTTTTTTTTTTTTTTTTTTTTTTTTTTTTTTTTTTTTTTTTTTTTTTTTTTTTTTTTTTTTTTTTTTTTTTGGTGATTTGCAAAATAATAAACCTATTTCACAAAGATGAAGTCTGACTTGGTGAAATTTGATAATAACAAAACTTCAGCACCAATCATAGATGCACTGAGATCAGAAAAGGGGAACTGCTGAAACCATAGAGTCCCTTTCTCTCTGAACACACTGGTAAGTGACCGACGAGAGCTCAGATGGGAGCAGCCAGCATGCGAGGATGAAGGTGGGAGAGGCCTGAGTAGCCTTCACCAGACAAGCACCACACCTGCCTGGAAGCTCTGCTTCCGACATTCCTTAGGTCCCCATCATGACCACCTCTCTCTCAAGGCTGTGTCCAGCACTCTGCCTGCCCAGGAGTCATTCCTCAGCTATTTAGCTTCTTGTGACTTGTACTCTGCCACTCCTATTTCCTCTTGCCTGTCCATCCTCCCTCTTCCTTCAGGTGAAGGGACAATTCAGCTCAACATATTGCTGGGCTGGAAGAGTCTGTGACCCAGAAGCATAGCTCATTAGAGCTTCCAGGGGCTCTGGAGACAATCTTATCCAAGCTCCCATTTTACAGATGAAGAAACTAAGGCATAAGGATTTATCCAAGTGACTCAGCCGTCACAGTAATGATGTTGTACAAGCCATGACATTTTGTTGGAAACAATGTTAATATTGTTGTGTGCTGTTAAATATTATTGTATAAAATATGTCCCCAGGAAGCAGTAAACTGGAGCCAGTTAGAATTTTTCAACTAACAGCTTTAGGCAAAGCAATGCTAAAGACGCGTTACAGTGAGGCCTGTGATTGTGAACATTGTTCTCTGAGGGAGTCTGGTCTATTGCACATGCTCAAAGAATAGTATCATGGGACTTTTGTACAGATGTGACCAGACCATTTGGCAGTAATCAAGCTTCACATTTGAATATGCCATTCCCACTTTTATACAATAGTAAAGGTTTCATGTAGAAAGTATACCAGCAAAGAGAAAAGGAACAATTCCGCCCCAAGTTGCTAAAGCTTCAGCTGTTAGTCATTAAAACTGTGGCCTCTGAAGTCTGTTAGCTTAGAGTTTAAATCTTGGCTTGTTGTTGACTAGTTGTCTTACTTTGGATAGGCAAATTATTTAGCCTCAGCTAAACTGCAGGATCCTCATTCTTAAATCATTCTTAATGATAGTACCTGTCTTATGGGGATAAAAATTAGATACAACACACATGAGGCATTTAATCCACATTCGGAACACTGTGAGTGTTCTGTAAACTTTGTGATGATCAACAAACGACCTCAGTTGAACTGTACAGGAAATGCAGTGAATCCTGTACCTTATTGATGAGGAAACTGAGATTAAATGAGGTTGAGGAAGCTTCTCTAAATAATCTAGCCAGCCGTGGATGCAGGCATCCAGATTCCAGGATCGGACTTTCCTTTTTTAAGTGCTCCCTCCCTTGTCATGGTGACAGTGTTGTGTGTGTGTGTTTCTCTAGCTCTATAATTCACTAGGACTAGATTGAAGGACTGAGATGGATTTCAAATCAGACAAATAATTGCTTTATAGATTAAACTGTGCTGGTTAGAATGCCTGGGAATTTTTCTGGCCAGGTAAAATGATACTGGGTGTAGAGCTTTTTGGCTTGTGCAGTTATGTTTCTTCTACTGATGTAGGCATAAAAGAGCAGAAGTTACAAAAGTGTTCTTTGACATGATCAGCCAAAAGTATTTTTGGTTTCATGAGCTAACTGATGATAAACTACAAAGGGTCGAAGGTGCCATATTATACAAGCACTTGAAATAATCTTCCTTCTTAGATTCTGTTATAGTTGTTATAGAAAATGTATCTGGTCACCATCAGAAATACAGAAGTCTCTCTTCCTCATGATGCCAGCCCTGAGAAGTCTAAAGTCACCGGGGATAGGTAGTGTGGTTACCAGTGTGAACTCAAACCAGGCCCTAGTCCTGACACTTGTTAGGTGTGTGTCTCTCTGGGCAGTGAGTGGCCTTAATATCTCTGACTTGCAAGATCCACATCTTACAACCCTCAAGAAGGCACTGGGAGGGCGGAGACCAGGCTGATCATGCCAGCTGTGTTTCAATAAGCCAGTTTTCATCACTCCCTATGTATTTTTTCTTCAGAAAAGATCTTCATGTTGTATTGGGCTGAAGTGCTGCTGTCTTACTACTTGGGTCCCTGAGATTTCTATCTTTTGCCTTCCTTGGGGTCCACTCAGGATAACAGCTCAACTCATCAGAGAATTAGAATTCCTTTATCTTTGCCAAAACGAATTATGAACCCCTGAAAGGTGCTTCATTCCCCTAAAAAGTCCCCAAACATTTAGTCCGAGTCAGAGGTTTTCAAAGTCTGGTATCAACCAGCAGAAGTGGTTGAGAGGCCTCAAAAATAAGAGTGGGGAGGTCAAAGAGTCAAAGAAAATAATGTTCTCTATGATTCAATTACAAAACAAAGAAAAATAAAAGAAGTCATATTGACTTTTTTAAACCATTCCTGCCACCCCATTTAGTTACTTGATGTCTTTTAAAGAAAGCCTCAAAGTAATTGATTTATCACATTCAGTTGGTTTGTTTAGACACAACTCCCGTTCTTTCTTGGTGTGGTTGACAAGGTTGGCCTGGGGCATGTGGACCCCCAGGGAGTCCAGAGAAATGATTCTCCTTCTGATTTCTGATTAACAATTGTTTGATCTTTAGCAAAAGTAGGAAATTTCTATTGATAAAAATATTACTTTACAGAGAAAGGTCTGTATCTACTTGTTCAATAGAAATAAGTTAATGTTCTGAAAAACAAATTCAACAAGATATTTCCCACTTATCAGAAGTTTTATGCTTCGTTCAGTGTTTTGTTTTCTAAGTATAATTTTCCTAACACGGTAGCCTCATGATAGATGAATGAGGGGCATTGATTGATTGATTGATTGACTGTATTTGATACAGGATTTCACTACGCAGCTCAGACTTGTAGTGATCTTCCTGTTCTCTGTCTCCCCAGCACTGAGATTAAGATATGCACCACTACACCAGGACTCAGTGGCCCATTCAACATGCCTGGGGGCAGGGCTGGCACAGCATATGGTACAGGGGATCAAACCCTGGTGCCTGCACTTGCCTAAACAGACACTTAGTCCATGGAGCTATCTCACCAGCCCTGAGGGGCTTATATTTAGATAGTATATAAGAAGACACTGCTCCTGGGAGGATTATAATAATAACAAATATTTATCAAATATGAATATTGAGCAAGTCCTGGGCCCCTGGGAGTCTGCACTAAATTCTGGATATGAGTGGTGTGAAATCAGTTAAGGAGTTACTGTTTTACATAAGAAGACCTTGATAGGAAACTGCCGTGTGAGCAGATGGCAGGAGGAAGTGCTACAGAGATCTATGCTGACATCTGATGCCAGGACCAGCCAACAGCAGGACAGTGAAGACACTCAGACTCCTCAGTACGCATCTGCAAAGAGCAGGTGGTGGTTGCCATCATAATTAGGGATTCTTGCAAGGATGGATGAGAGCCCTGTGAGAGGAGTTGGCACATGAGTGACTTAAGAATGAGAGCTCTTGCTATTTCTGCTGGCTTTTTCCTTTGCTAGATTATTCCAGAAGGAGGGGATAAGAGAGGATTTTTACCGGCTTATCATCACTCTGGATCACATCCTCTGAATGCAGTTTTTAATGGAACAACAAATGCTTAGGGCTTCCCTCCCCACCCACTTCCCTGCTCAGTGTGAATTCGAGTTCAGTGTCCTCACCTCTAAATTGTGTTGCTTTCTAACTTTCTATAGCCTAGTCATATTTATTGTCAGTTGATTCTTTCTAACTGTAGGTATCTCTGTATCTAACCTAGTTTCATTTTTTTCTGTCTCTTGTTATCATTTCTTCCATGGTATTCCTTAACTGAGTGTCATCTACAAATTTTGTGACACTCACTTCCAGGTCACCCATCAGAGTGTTGGCAGAGCGATATGATGGTGACTATTAAGACATACCCTGAAGCCTGTTCCCACAACCAGGCTCATCACCACCTTTGTTAGTGATTTCTGGCCATTTCCGGCAGCACCACCTTCAGACACAGAGTGTTCAGCACATCCTTTTCTATGCCACCCCAAATTCTTTATTTCTTAAGTGTAATAAGAACAGTATTATGGTTTTCAAGATAATCTCATAAACTTTTCTGTGATAATTAATGTAAATTATTCTATGATTATTCAGCCTTGGTTTTCTAAACCTTTTACATATTACTTCTCCAGTATTCTATCATTTTAAGCCTTTGTGTGTATATATGTATATGTATATATAATTTTTCTCTACTCTTTTCTTATTTTCTTTTTGTATCACTATCACATTGTTGGTCTTTTTCCAATTCTCTGACTCTCCTCCAGTACAAGGTAATTTTTCAGAAATAATGATTCATTTTTCCTGCACCATTGTTCAGTAAGCATATTAGTCAAATTCTTTTATTCCCCCAGAGCCCTGTGTCACCTGGAGTCTCAGATTTATGCATGTGTATGTGTGCCAGATAGCTCTTTACCTAGTTTTTTTTTTTTTTTTTTTTCTGTCCAAACTTATCTGCATGAGTTTATAATTCTCCACATTTACTTCTTTAAACTGTTAAGAGAATGTAGCACTTGGGGATTTTAATATTTTTCCTTTAGTGTTTATCTGTTGTGCTCAGAGATCCATATTCTTTCAAGCTGCTTGACCTATTTTTTGTGACTCAGAATAAGCATACAGATTTCAAATCTATCGTTAAAGCTTTAAGTTTTTTGGTTTCAACTCATGTATTTTTCTCCGCTGAGATTGGTTCATACAAGCCTTCGTCTTCATTTGATTGCTGTTGTCTCAAATATGTTGATCTTAAGACTTTCTGACATATGTCTGAGAAGCTGACTGCTTTTTTCCACTTGTTATAGCTAGAAACTGAAATAAAAGAAACATGAACTATAAATTTCTTTCAAAAAAAAAGACCAATGGAATATGCTGATCAGACCAGCTTCATTGAGACTACTAAGTTTTTCAAAGCATAAAACTTTCCACTATGTGAATAATTTGGTACTAATTATTTGCCCTTCCTCAGAGAAATAATTGTATTCAACCCAACCTCTTTTAAAACATGACCTTGCCAAGTCAACATGACTTTAGAGAGCATTTTACTAAAGTTTATTAGATTGCTAATAGTATCCTAACTTGCTTGATACCTCCACCCACCCACTAGAGAATCCTGAAATCATGGAATCCATTCCTTCTGTTTATTTTTAGAATCTTATCCAATGCCCTTATTTCACTAACAGCACTATTTGACCCCAACACTCGAGGTCACTTCAATCTGTAGCCACTATGTGCCAATGACTACTCCAGCAGAAAGCTTTGTTTATAATACATCCACTCTTATTCCTAACAAGCTTGCTCAAGAGGTGGCCTGTCACTTGGCTTTGGGTTTGATATTGACCCATTGTCAAGGCAAGCCTCATTGTCACTTGCTGTTAGCAAGAGTAGTTGTTATGCCCTTTTACTTTGTTGAAAGAGCTTTATTTAATATTAATTTGTAGTCTGAATTATCAGGGCAACCAAAAATACTAAATTTCTGGTTCTAAGTGCATAGCCATGTCAAGTTTTGGGGCTGGGGAGATAGCTCCATGGCACAAGTGCCTGCTTGGCAAGTGCAAGGTCATGAGTTCAAACCCCAGTCCCACAAAATAAAATAAAATAAAAAAGTTTTGTCATGGATACTTCATGCCAGGAAGCAGAAATTAAATGCTAATTGAAGTTGGTTAGAAAAACTGTGGAGCCTAGCTGTGGTGAACACCAATAGCTTGTAAGAAGCCATTGTTTCTCTCCACTGAAAACATACTTTGAAATTAGGCAATAATCAATATCTTAGTGAGGGTTTTAGATAACAGTCCTGTTACTGAGATTGAAATACACATAGTTTAAAGAGATCATCAACACAGTGGTTAAACCCAACAAGGTACAACTGAATTATTTCCTGCAAGGAAGAAAATATTTATGTCAAGTATGTAATCATTTTAGTAGACTAGAAATTTCAGAGTTTTAAAACCTTACTTTTCCAAGTCCTAAAAGTCTTACACATAAACAGGTCTCCTGAAAAGAAGAAACTGGAAACACCTGAGAATTTTATCAGCCTTGACATAATGCAATGGGCAAATTCTGTAAACTCTACTGTTTATTTCCATAAGCAGAGAGTAAAATAACTATTCTTTTTTTTTTCTTTTTGAGACAGGGTCTCACTATGCAGTTGAGACTGGCCTTGAGCTCACTTTTATAGCCCAGGCTGGTCTCGAACTCACACCAATCCTCTTGCCTCAGCCTCCCAAGTGCTGGGATTACAGGTGTGCGCCACCACGCCCAAAATAACTATTCTTTCAAGATAATGTATGATAAAAGAATAGGAGGGTAGAAAATAATGTTAGGGATCTCCCAAGAAAGACACATCTGGACATTTGTCTAGTCCAGACCTTGACCTCGGGAATCTACTGCTCCACTTGCAGAGGGGCCTTCATGGCCCATTGGTGCCTGATGGAGCCAGTGACCAATGTCATTGCCATAAAGCACCATGAACTCGTTTGATGTTTTAGGATGATTACACAGTTAATTGAATTTTAGTCAGGAAATCTAACTTAAACTTTTAAAAAAGTTACTCTCAAAAGTTAGTACACTGTTGGACCTGACTCCATTTTCAGGAGGACTAAGTAGATTTAGTCCTCTTTCTGGACCCCTTTCAATCAGTTCATTTCCTAGACTTGGCCACCTAGGACTCTGTGCAAATGTTCTTCGGCTGTTTGGCTGGCTCCTCTGATTACTTCCAGAAGTTGCAAAACATGTTGTCCCTGTTGAGGCTCTTTAGTTACCTTCCCCCCACCTCTCTCCCTAAAAAGGGCTCTTGTTCCAGTGTGTTCGTGCTTAGCCTTTCTTAACCATGAAAATAATGAGACTGGACGCTAATGGTTGCTGCATTTTCAATTTGTGTGCAATGTCCCCAGTGAGTGGAACACCTGTGCATCTGACAGCTCTTTCAATCACAGCTTTTGAATCACAGGCAAATCAGGTGAGATTCAGGCTATGTGGGGAAGAGGTTTTAACCAGACACATGCCATGACATGCCATGAGGCCATCTGGCAGCAAGCTGATTGACTCTAACTTTTCCAAAATTTAGAACTAATTCATATTAATTATACTCGCAGTGCAATTAAGTGTTTTGTTTTCAGAGAAATTCCCTGATTCATTCAGCAAAGACAGATCTGGGCTCTGGTCTCACATCCCACCTCATGTTGTGTGCCTGCCTCCTGCTTCCACTCCCCTTGGGGCTAGCAAAGGCCAAGTATAATGGATCTTTTAGGAGAGTTACTCTATGCATACGAGAACACATCAGGCCAAAGGTGTTTCCCTCTGTCTGTGTCCCTGGTCTCAGGCTTGCCAATGATGTCCTGCTCACCTCACTATAGGGCTTCCCTGCCAGCCTAGTGGAAAGGATGCCATCCTATTCCAGGAGAGACCCAGACACTCATCCTTTTGTCCCTGTGTATGACATTGCTCCCTTTCTGCATTCTGGGCTCCGTGCATGGACATCAGTTTTCAGTGGTGCTTTTGTGATTTTTTTTTTAAAGGATTTCTATTTAGCCAATAGTTGGCTAAAGTTAATTTTTATGCATATTTCTTTTTTATTTATGCAAATTTCTTTACATCCTTTGTGTTGTCTACCATTTCATGTTTAGAATGAGAATAATTAGAAAAACAACTACTATCAATAGCCAAGGCCCCAGGCTTGGGTCCCTCTGCCTCCCTTATAGTGGCCCAGGACCAGCTCAGTCTGCTAGGCTGCCCCAAACCACTTCCTAGACAGAACAAGTTGACTGGACAAGACTATGTATGAGGAAAGAATGATACTCTGAAAACTGCTATTTTTATTATGAGTTTTAAAAAACACATTGCTTTCATTGGCTTTGTTACAGAGTGCTGTTGGTAGGCTCTGTTAGAACTCAGGGTGCAGGCTAATGACAAATGGAAGGGTAATCCTCAGGAATGTGGCCTGGCTATCCACCTGTGTGATCCAGGCAGCATCCAGAGCTTCAAAGGTCTGGCAATAGAGCCTGATGTTTGAATCAAAGTTGAGTCAACATAATTGGAGAGAAACAGTGAGAGAGTACTAAATATCCTAAAAAGTGACCATACCCACTCCTTTGCAACTACTCATTTTGTGTATGTGTACATGACTCCAAAAGGAACAAAACTAATTAGAGTTTTCCAAAGAATCTACATCTGACCATCTATTAATAAAAACTCCCTTTACTCAGAAACAAAACTAAACACAGAGAGGCCTAGAACTTGATCCTCAGACAACAGATTCAATAAGAAAGGGCTTCTATACTTAGGCTTCAAGAGTACTTATAGGCATGCCCTATAACTCTGTCATTGGTGGGTGTTTGACTCCATGAAAACAGCCACATATTCATGCTCCCCTTTTTAATACATCACCTTTATCACATGTTTTAAAGCAAATCAATTTTGACAAGAAAATCAGTGTATCTTCCCACTACTACCCTAAGATACAAAACAAAACTCTAGAAATGAGTCCTTTCAGTGGAATGTATAATAGCTTAGGCTATAAGTAAAACAATATTAAAAGGTGTAGGTTTTTTAAAAAGTAGATTGTCCTAAGTATTTAGAAAATGATTCCTGTTAATGACATTGCTAGAGATATTTGCATTCTGCTACTGTCGGAGAAGATAAAGATCCAGAGATTCCACACTCATACTAATATTTATATCATATTATTATAAGTGCAATTTATTACAGCTTTTGCATTGTTTAACTAAATGAATGTATCACTAGCTGTAACATTAAGAAAAGGAAGAGAACTAATTACAAAAGCACAGAGGAGTAATTTGTTATGAACATGTTCTGCTTCCTCCACATAATCAAAGGCTCTGGCGAGGCATTTAGAATACTCATTCAAGGAAGCTGGGTCACTTTGGCATTTGTAAATCTCTTAATAAAGAAGTGATGTGAGAATTGAGATCCTCAGCTGAAAACATTGTGGCCCCAAGATCTAATCTAGAGTCAGATCTAGTCAGGACCACCAAACACATTTTATAACATGGTCTTTTGGAGCAGGCTGTATTCTAGGACAAAGGTCAGAGGGGAAAGAAATCTTTGAAGTGAAGAGTGGCCTGTGGTCTGGGCACCATTCAGTCAGTACCACCTCTAGGTCCTTATGGCTGCTTTTTAAGAGTTCCTTGAATGATACCTTGATGCCAGTGGCCTTTGTGTTGCAGTCCTTTTCTGCAGGGTATATGCCATGAGAATCTGTCTATTCACACAATGGGAGACTTCAATCATAGGAAAAAAATCCTATTAGGCATTTCCTGTGGGATTCTGCTGAGTGGCTATTTGCCTTACACTTGAGAATATGGCATATGCATTCATAGATTTAGGATATTGTTTTTATTTAGACATAGCTGTAATTACCTGTATAAATAAGATGTCCATCACTAGAACAAGATACAGGACATCTCAACTTAAGAGGAGAGATTTATTTCACTTCACAGTTTCCACTGGGTTCAGTCTGTGGTTAGTTAGCCCCAAGACAGATATGTCATGGTAGAAGGGCCTAATAGTCCCAGGGTAGCCAGAAGGCAGCAAGGAAAGGGAGAAGGAGAACATGGGGACAGGAACATCCCTTCCTGGTCTTACCTTCTGTTGCTCATGTCTTCCTACCTCCTACCAGCATATGAACTAGGGAACTCATCAGTGGATGAATCCCCATGACATAATCATCTTCCAAACATTTGAGACTTTTGACAGGGACACTTTAGGCCTAAACCACATTGCTCTCTACTCATTTCTTCCTGGTTAACGAAAATTGTGCTGCCTTGTCATACGTTCTATAAGGCAGTGACAAGGAGCTGTAAAATACTTATCAAACACAGTGGAAAGACAACAGGTAAGTGCAAGTGATTGATCCCTGAGGTTTGGTGAAGTGCCTGGCAATCTCTCAGTGGGGACCTTGACTCACTGTAATCCTTTGGCATTTCAATTCCCCCATCTGGAAAGGAGAGGGAGATAGTATTTTTGTCAGCCATTATCAGGTGATATAGCAAAGTAAGTTAGTCCTTGCCCTATTTTCTTATGAACTGAACCACTCAGTGATAATGAACATTTTAGAGCTCTTAATGATACAGACAGCCCAGTAGAGCATGTGTGCTATAGGTTTACCTTCACTGTAGCAGTTAAGGAGGAGAAGAGAGACAGACAAATGGGGAAGGAGAGGTAATGAAGGTGAGGGCTGACTAGTAAGTACTTGGCATATACATAGCATTGGCATTGAGGACTAATTAAATGATCTGGGCTGACTGAACCAAACAAAGCCAGTACCTCATTTCCTGGTTTCATCTCCCGCATCTCATTCCAACTTGTATCAAAGGATTGTGATGGTTTTTATAATGACAGTAACATTTACCTCTGCGAACATTCACATTGTGTTTTAAAAGTATTTACTGATAGAATAGAATGATGAAGTAATCACAAAATAATTTATATTTAATATCATTACAACATAATGAGCCAATTTGTTTGCTTAAATGGATTTTGCATGTGTTCTTGTAAACAGAGTGAAATGGTTTGTTATTCTTGGCCAGCGCAAAGTATTTCACCTATGGCTACATTAAGATGCAGGTTTTATGTCATGGAATAACATCATTTGAAGATAAAGGCAGTGATGACAATAGAATTTGCAAAAAGAGCCATGCCTTAAGCAAAGCTTGGCCTCAGTTGTTTATGATATCTACATATGCCTACTGATCATACTTTGTTTGTATTGGAAATAGCAGCACTAGTGGGTCTCACAAAGATTTGGTTATATCCTTTGACCACGGTCATCCTTCTCACACAAACACACATATAGTCATCTTTTCCAAAATTGTATAACACGTTAAGTTCATGAACCAAAATACCAAATTGTTTTTTTCCTTTTTTTTTTAAAAAGACCAATACCACCTATCAGCTATCAGCTTTATCATCATAGGAAAACACATTCATCTCAATAGGTTAATGCTATTAGCTTTGTTCCTTCTGCTAAAAACAGTCATTTATTTCCATCTTTAAAAAAAAAAAAAATTAGAAGATCCTTTCTCAGACAAGAGACCCCAGACGTCCAATCTAGCCAGAGAATATGGCTGATGAATAATGAAACAAAAAAAGACCAGAAGTCACTGGCATTTCGTGTGGTACTTTCTTGAGCAGTAGAAGATAGATTAAACATTTCTTCTAAACCTCCTTGCATCTTCCTGTTCTGTTCTGCTACACACCAAGTGCCCCAAATCCAGGACCTAGCATGACCCCTGGCCCCCATCTTTTCATTGTCAAGTTGTGGCACTTCAGGTTGATTACAGCAGGGTCCTCCTCAGAAGCACAGTGCCATTGAAAGGCAGACCTACAAGCTCCCAAAGGGGAACCAGACTACAAGACTACTCCTGCCATGGTCCCATTATGTGATACAATCATGAGTGCATTTGTAAAGTTGGCGGTGACTCTCTTTAGTGCTAACATCTTTGATGTGTCACTCACATACCTACCTCAGCCTACCCACATCACCTATCCCTTAGTCTGTCCACTGGCTGCCAAGACTTCTCAGACCTTGAGGTGCATCAAAATTGCTTGGGAGGTTGTTAAAAACACAGCCACTGGGTACCCTTCCATCCTACAGAGCAGTCAACCTTATGACTGTTCATAATTTGGGCCAGATAATTCTTTCCTATAGATGTCATCCTATCCTATTCGATGTTAAGTAGTGTGCCCAGCTTCTACTAACTGGAAACCAGCAGTAATCTACCAATTTTTGGCAATAAAGAAGGTCTCCAGACATTGTCAAATGCTTCTTCAAGGCAACATTGCCCTGGTTGACAACAGTCTCAGGAATTCTAATACTTGAAGGAAGGGAGAATGGGGCACAAAATTCCATACAAGTAAGATCTTCCAGCACATCTCATTCAGTTGTGTCCCACTGGGCCCTTTCTTCCCTTTCAGTCACTTGTGTGCGTAAGTCCCTGCTTTTGTGGTGTTATGGTTTAGATATTAAATGTTTTCCCCAAAATTCATGTATGCCATGCAAGGCTTGGTCCTCAACTGATGGCACCATGGGAGGTGATAAAATTTTGAGAGGTAGTAGGGACTGTGGAAGGTCAGCCATCAGGAGGCAGCTGCTTTCCTCTTCACATCTTGGCTGCTGTGAGATAATCACCTTTGCCCTACTTCATGCTTCCTACTAAGATGCTCTGCCTTGCCACAGATTCAGAGGCCACAGGGTCAAGCAACTATGGACTTAACCCTCAAATCCAGAGTAAAAAATAAATCTTTCCCCCTTTCAAGATATCTTAGTGTTCTTTCACAGTAACAAAAATCTGACTGATACATATGCCCACATTAATAGTGATATTAAGCAGCTATGGCCTATTTCTCCCTCCAAAGCCCGGCCCATTGTGTTGTGCAGAAGGCAGTTCACCGATTAAATATAGTCTTGTTGTCTTCCTACAAATAGCCTGCTCTCTGCATTGAGGAAGCATATATGCTTAATAATGCATTTTATATATAACACTCCCACTATGGCATAACCTCAGGAAAAGGGCAAGTAAGCCCCCTGCTGGGATCTTTGGACCTACCATGGATAAAAATCTTTAGCTCAAAAGACTCCTGGAGGAAAAATACTTGGCAAAGATGATGCCTGGGCAGCCTGGGGTGTATCCTAGGGGACAGTACACCAGAATTTACCACAGGTAAGGCTACCTTTAGCAAGAACCCACCACCATCCTGGCTGACACTGGCCAAGCCAAATCAGTTGCTTGCCTTTGTAGCATTAATAAGTCAAATGCTTTTGGAAATACATGTTGTTTAGTCTGTCTCCCCTGGTGGAACTTCCCCTCCAAATGATTACACTAGGGATGTTATTTCTCAAATGGTATGAGGAGAATTCTTATGGGATTATTAAAGTGTATCCTGTACTTGGGACGGTTGCTCTATTCAATAGGGAAGGACCTTCCACACACCTGTTTGTCAAAAGTGAACATCTTATTTAAAGCCTCATCTGGCTACATGAGCACTCTCTGTCGGTGTCCTTGCTGCTGCCAACTATGAGAACTAATGATCTCATGTCAACAGGTGCTTTCTTGAAGAGGATATCAAACATTGATGGTGTCTATGTCCTCAATCTACTTCCTTCTTTAGAACATAACCATCATAGAGGTATATTAGAAATAGTGCCTGTATTTGTTTCTCATTGGAAGAGTGAACAGATGTATAGGGTGTCAGCTTTTGTTTTGTGTTTTTCTGTAAACAGCACCAGAACTGGTTGACTCAATAACAGTAAAAAGAGCAACTGAGGCAGAAAATGGCTTCTAGTTCTCAAGGTAGATACACTGTTCCTTCCTCTTGAGTCTTCCTAAAAAATGAGAAATAAATACATCACAGGATGCTGTTGTGGTAGAAGAAAGAGCAACAACACCCTAAGATCTAAGGGTCCTAAGATCCCTCTTAGAACTCTGAATGTTAATTATGGTCCCACATCAAGACAAATGAAGTGCAGAAATTGTGGTTCACAGCAGCATAGTTCAAACACATTGCAAAAATGGAACTTTTCAGTCGCACATTTCATCCTGGGTCACAGTTTACATGATGCTCGCAAGCTCACCCACCTCCCTTTACATTGTCCCAGAGCCTACATGTTTACATGGTGGAGAAGCATCAGAGCAGACAAAACCTAGCAACTGGTTTCAAGCTAAAATAATTTATACTAAAAGCATTTCAAAAACTAAATATTGTCCTCACCGCTGTCTATCTCTGTGTGCTTCATCCAAAGAGCTGTGAGTGTAGAGTAGAAGAGTGATACACATCTGAGCCAGGCTGAGTCATAGAATTATAAGATCACTAGGGACGTTAAAGTCATCTGATACATGGTTTTCACTCTAGAGATGAAAAGAGTCCCCCCAAAATTAAATATTTGCTTAAGAAAATAGTAAGCTGGTGCAGAAGTCAGCTGGCATGTCTTCTAAATCAGTGCCTCACTTTTCTGTTTATTACAGAATTCTGAGGCCCATGATGGCTACTGTCTCTAACTCATGTCTATCCCACTTCCTTCCTAGTCAAGAGTAAAGAAAAAATTGTAACAGTGCCTCTTGTGTTTAACTGATGGGAAGGAAGAGAGTACAAGGGCTGATGAAGAGCACATGTGTGTGCATCAGTGTGCTAGGTCTGATGTCACCAAGCAGTACAGACTGCCCAGTTTAGACTATAGAAAAGGACTGCCTCAGCCTTCCAGAGGCTGAAAGGCCAAGGCCAAGGCGCCGGGCAGGCTGATTTCTTTTGAAGGCTGTGAGGGAAAGATGTGTTTCCTAATGAGTCGCATTCTGAAGTGTAGGTGTTAGGACTTCAGCATAGAATTTTTGAGGGAACACACTTTGATCTATACAGTGGGTTTGATCAATACAGTATATGTGTGCAAGAATATTTTTGTTCAGTACGGTATTTTTGTGCAAGACAGAGAGGGAGAACAAGAATAATAACATAACAGAGAAAAAGAGAAAGGAGAAATAGAGAAAGAAAGCACAAACAAAAAGACTTAAGGAGGGGCCTGTTGAAGAGGCATACATATTCATTTCATGCCAGGACTTTGGCTAGAGCTGCATTAAGAAGCAGATAAATAATGGAGAAGTTGGGACTTCTACTGGACCAAATTTCTGGTCCTTTGGACTCCATGTTACTGCCTGATAGAACTTGGTATATTTGAGCTTGGTGCAGTCTGGCCTCAAAGGGGCATGCTCTGGGTTAGACTATCATTGTTTTAGCAAGTTTATTTTGCTTTGCTGTATTTTGTTTTCACAGCACTGAGAATTGAACTCAGACCCTCATTCATGCTAGACAGCTAGTCTGCCATTGACCTGACTATATCCTCAGCAACTCCCACATTTTTTCTGTCTCCTTGTCTGACCTTGCTGAATTTTTTGACTTGCAATTAGAATACCCAGGAGTTCAATTAGCAGGAAGAGAGGCTTAAGAGAACCCATCCTGTTCTGCCCAGCCATTAATGCCATGTGGGTATTAAGCATCTGAAACATGGCTCTTCCAAATTAAGATGTGATGCTAATATAAAGCACAGAGATTTAAAGGATTGGAGTTTAAAAAGTTGTTATTTCAATTAGAAATTGTTTTTAAATTAATTTTCTGGGTTCTTGTTTGCTTTACTATATATAATATGACCACTAGGAATTTTTTTTCTTTTTCTTTTTTTTTCCACTAGGAAATTTTAAATGTGACCTTCATTAAATATTTATTGGACAGCTCTATGCTACAAGCTATACATGGGCTATACAAGAGTGGAATGGAATTAAATCCATGCTGAAAAGATAGAAACTGTGTGTGTGTGTGTGTGTGTGTGTGTGTGTGTGTGTACACATATACATAAAGTATGCATCTAATTTTATATTTTGCCTTATTAAAATCAATAGCTATGTTCCCATCCTATTTGCTATGCTTTAAGAATTTCATCTTAACTTTGTAGGGTAGAATTTTTAAAACAAAACAAAATACAGAGAATAAGATAATGAATCCCATGGATATGTCATCTACTTCTAGTAATTATCAACATTTATAACTTTTTTTTGCCCTTGCCAACCCCTTCCTTTTCTTGTTATATTATGTTTAAACAAATTCAGATACCCTGAGGAATTTTACCTCAAAATACTTTAACAAGAGGAATAGTTTTAACTATATACATAGTGGTCTATCTTTGAGCATCCCAAAATAAATTAAATTATTCCCTAAATGTAGGGATTTACTTAAATGTGTACTCAAATATTTAAACTTTCATTATTCTGAGTATTTATTGATAAAGAACTTCAAATTTCCATAGATTGAATTGTTAGACATAGAATTGCTATTTCAATGTAGGAGATTTTAAAAAATATGATTAATATGCCAAGTTAGTTTTCAAAAATACACACTTATCAGCATTTATAAAAAGTGATTTACTTAACATACACACTTGCACTAGCAGTTGATGTTATGATTGTTGATTTGACATATCAAGTGACTATCTCAGTTTTAATGCTGTATTTTCTATTTTTTTAAATGTATTTAGTACAGAGTCTACAGGGTCTCACTATACACATGGAACTCATAGTGATCCTCCTGTTTTCAACCACCCAAGTGCTGGGATTACAGGTGTGTGCCACCATGCCCAGTCTCAATCACCGTTTCAGTATACCCCAGGGCTGGCATAGCACACCAAAGATCAAACTCTGATCCCTCAGCCTGCCTAAGCAGGTGCTTTAATCCAGTGAGCTATCTGGCCAGTCCTTAATTAATGTTGCACTTTTTAAACTACAAGCGATGTTTTGAATAATTTGTCCTTATACTGTATTTGTCATGTCCATTTTTTCAGTATTTTTAGTTGCTCCTGGTGACTTTCATGGTGATTTTACTGTTCATATGTTAAAGATAGTTTTTAATTAATATGTTGCAATTGTCTTTCACTTCTTGTATGTCTTTTAATTTTACTTAGATTCTTTCTGTGTATTTTAAAACATTATTTGAAGACAAACTGAAAAACTGCTTGGAAAGAAGAGCACATAACCATTTAAACCACACTGCTGTAATAGAGCTATGGCTATTTGTTGGGTTGGTGTGTGAAGAAAAAGAGTTTTACATAATTGGAATCAGAATAGAATGTCTTTTGATGGAAAGAAGTGTGTCATTTCTGCTTAAGTAAATTCACTAAATTTTACTTTGCCCGTTTCTTCAAAGCACAGAACGTTCTTGGTATTCAAGTCTATTCGGTTGGGACTTGGTGGTCCCTGGAGCATGTTGAGGGCTTGAACCGCAACTTGATCGCAGAGATGCTGCTCTCCTCATGGGTAAAGCAGCTGTTGGGCTCCACTAGCAAAAAGGAGGTCACAGAGGGGCGTAACCTGAAAAAATGCATGTCCTTGCCAATCTCCTTCCCTTTTTCTCTCCACTTTCTAGCCACCATGACAAGAGCACCTTCCTCCCAGACAGAGCTTTCCACCGTACAGCTTCTGTTTTGGCACCTGCCAACCATGGACCACAGCTTACTAAACTGTGAGCCAAAATATTGAAGCCTTACTGAAGTTGCTGGTGCCAGATCTCATGTCTTATTGATGACTACATCAAGGCCCAAAAAGTACATACATTTTCTCATAGGCCCCTGATGGGAAATCTTCTAGAGAGTTTACTGGGGACAAAGAGCCATCTGTAGTACACGCACCAGAAGTTTATCACCACTGCTTTAGACTTTGCAGCATTTTTTCCACAGGCTCCACATTAACCATGTTCTCACTATCCATCTGTAAGTCAGGCAAGCTACTTGGAGACTTGTGTTTGCCCTAGAAATTGTGTGTCCATTGCCCTTGGCTCTGATCACCATGTTCTTGGGAATCAGGTTGAGCTGTCTCCGAGCCACAGCTAACAAGCAGTCAAGCACAGCTCCTCTGTGTCCTGAATTCTCTCTAGCAAACCTTTCTCATACTAAGGCAGCAGCCTATACAGCCAGTTTCCCCTGAGTCTCTCACATTTTGGGTGCTCACAGTGTACATGAAGCTCTTAAATAGCATGCTTGTGTCACTCCCAGACCTCCCTGCATTTGTTCCTGCCAACAAGGACAAAAGCTTCATGTCTTAATGGGTAGACTGTCCCTCCCAGGATATAGTGCCATTGCCATTTCTTCACCCCTTGACTTTGATTTTCATTTCCTGGGCATTGCCATCTCTATGTAGAGATAGAAATAAGTGACTGTGATCATGATAGCTTGGTAGTCTTAGAAATCAGCACCTCCATTTCCCTAGTTTTCATCTGGAAAAACCTCTGTGGGCCCCTGCAGCAGGGAGAAGTGGGCACAGAAGAAGCCATATCTTGCCATCCAGTTGGATTCTGTTGTTTCATGAGACAGGGTAGCTATGGGATTTCCCAACCCAGCTCTGGCACCTCTCTCTGCTAAATCACTGCCTAGATTTATTTCATATGTCAGCATGCAAATAAAAGCAGCCCAGCTCACCAAATGACAATCCAGAAGGTATCTCTGGGTCCTGGGGCTCCATCAATGTGGCTTTCCCATTGTCCCATCATTCTGCTCTCCTCATGCTGGCTTTTTTCAGGCAACCTCTTCCCACCAGTGAGACAGACAGTCAGCCTGCATAGCCACAGGTTCCCAATCCAGAGATGCAACTAAACACATCAAACTATTGGGGAAAACTGCATGTGTACTGAACATGTACACGTTTTCCTCGTCTTATTTTATAAACAATATCAGACAATTATTTACATAGAATTTACCTTCAGGCATTATATGTAGTCTAGTTATGAGTAAATGAGAAGATATGTGTAAGCTATATGTAAATATTATACCATTTATATAAAGGACTTAAGCATTCATGAATTTGGATTTGGGAGGCCTTAAACCAATCCCCCAGGATATTAAGAATGATTGTACATGATTTTAACTCTAATCTGATTTGGGTCACAAGTCCATCCTGAAACCCTTTTTTTTTTTTTGGATTTCCTAACTAGCTAGGTTTTGTCACACTCTTTGCCTACCCATCTACCTGCCCCTGGCTCCAAGAGAAGTGTTTTTGCCAAGATAGTTAAAGTCAGTCCATACAGGCTAGCTTTGACCAGTTATTTGCTCTTATTAGGCACTGTCAGGATGTCTTGTTATATTACTCTGAAATATTTATTAATCTTTTTTCTTTTCTAAAAGTTCCTTCCAATGTGCTATCTAGGTGCTTTTCAACTTGTGATGTGGTTACATCCTGGCAAACTCATTGTAGATTGGCAGTGTCTTAAATTGACTGTATCTTTTCTATGCCTGACCTAACCTACTGCACAGCCTAGCTCAGCAGTACAGCACCGTAGTGTCCTTTTTCTCCCAGTATGACCATGCCATTAGTTGGGAGCTGTGTTGTTCCACTGTTGCTGTGGCCCTGTATCACAAAAAAGACCAAAATTCAAACTCTAAAGCATGATTACTATGGAATGTGTATTGCTTTTGCAGCCCAAATCTAAAAATCGAAGCAAAACTTGTAAATCAGGAATGATCTGCTGTGTTTTCCTTTAGGCAGCTTCCACACACATAGCCTACAGTGTCTTTAAAATGGAATGCCAATTGCCAAGTGATTATTTTGATTTAACAATAATTAGATAGACACTGGCAATTTCCAGAGTCCAATCTGCAAATTATCCCTTTTATTAAGTGATAGCATACAGGCTGGCCCTGCTCAGGTGGTTATTTCTTAAAACTGGGACTTAGTTCACAAAGAAGTTCATTGTCTTACTCCACAGCCCAACTCACCAGTACCCCCACCACCACCACAATGCCTCCCAGCCTCAGAATGAGGAACAGGATGCTGTTTCCACCATAGCACTGTTTAGCAGCTTGGAACCTGTGCAAATAGTAGCCCTGAGCTGTTCTACCTACCAACCTGCCTGCCAGTTCTCTCCACTTATTGGATGAGAGCCAGTGAACTTTGTTGAATGAGAGACAGAAGTATTTCTGGGTCTGCCAAGGTTAAGACAGACCTGAGCCCAGTGAGCCCAGTTGTGGGGCTCATGTCTTTTATCCCAGCTCCTGGGGAAATTGAGGCAGACAGACCATTGTAGGTACTTAATGAGATCTTTCCTTAGGAAAACAAGCAAAAAGGAGAGAGAGAGAGAGAGAGAGAGAGAGAGAGAGAGAGAGAGAGAGCAAACACTCTGGAATTGTAGATTGTAGACAAGAGTCAAGTCTAATCTGTGTGGCTAGCTAGATAGCTGAACTAGACTGACATATAGAATGGAAAAGAAGGAGGTGGGAAAAGGCTTTGGTTTGAATCCTCCTTGTCTTGCCAGCCATTTCACTTTGGGCAAATGGTAGAACTTTTAATCATCTTTTAAAATCAATGAGGCAAGGCCAGGGAGATAGCTCAGTAGAATAAGTGCGTGCCTGGCAAGCACAAGGGCCTGAGTTCAATCCCTAGTTCCACCAAAAAAATAGAATAAAATAAAATGAATGGGGGAGATCAGAGCCCTTACTAGGTAGCTCTGAGAGTACTAGGTAAGTGAAAAAGAAGAGTGAGAGTGTGAAAGTATGTGAAAGGCCCTGGGGCTCAAAGGGCTAACAAAGGTAGGTCATGA
Source organism: Myocastor coypus (assembly GCA_004027025.1). Taxonomy (NCBI): domain Eukaryota; kingdom Metazoa; phylum Chordata; class Mammalia; order Rodentia; family Myocastoridae; genus Myocastor; species Myocastor coypus. Next base: position 24,208 of record PVJA010005147.1, on the reverse strand, counting down.
ATGTTTGCCCATTATGTGAATCTGGAAGACTCGAAATCAAGCGCAAATCCTTTTGCTTACACACTTAAAACCCTCTCTATGTGACCCTTCCTTTAGCACATAGGTAAATTAGAAGATAGCATCCTTAGAGATGGGCAGAGTTTTTTTTTTTTAAGAGAAAAGGTTCTCCTTCTCTTTCTCCCTCTCCTCCTCTTCCTCCTTCTTCTTAGAAAATGCATGGCATATGTCTTAGGAAGAAATGCAGTTGAGTTTCTAGGAATGGAATAAATCCTAGGGGTGACATCTACTGCTAGAAAGAGTATGGGCTGGAAGTCATACCTATCATTTCTTGGTCTACCATTTACTGTTTATATTAGAATTGAGTCTCCAAGGAAAATTCTCCTGCTGTGTGACCTTAGCTGAGTAATTTAGCTTTTCTCAATCTGTTTTCTTAATTGTAGTGTGGAAAACAGCACTACTTTGGTCATCGGATTTGGTGATATTAAATATGATAGATACCATGTATGGAAAAACAACACAAGGCTCAATAAATGTTTGTGCTCCTAAGAGCCACTTCTGCCACTTCCAAGTCTGGCTCTTCCATTATTTGTAAGACAGTTTTATGGTTTGTATCCTGTTGTCCCATATCCAGTGCATGTTGTATCATGCAGTCATGGGCAGACTTCTAGAGTTTGCATTAATTCATGTTTCACAGGGGCTATGGGGCTGAGTGCTGCTGGGGCTATGGGTGTGAGTGCTGCAGCCTGTGGCAGATAGCCTGAAGGCAATTTAAGGGAGACAGACCTGCTCTCTGCAGCCATTAATGCTGCTATTCCTCCCTTTGGCTCTCTGCTCTTTGCCACTGCCATGAAAAGTTGCACTCTGCCATGTGCCGCTTTGCCTTGGAGCCAGCTGAGTATGGACTGAAACCTCCAGTAACTGTCAGCTAAATAAACCTTCCTTTCCTATATTTTGAGTCGGCCATTTGTCCCAGCAACAAAACAAGAGTGACTGAGACAGACAGGTACCCTTCACTCTCCATCAGAAACTCTTCAAATCTGTTAGTTTCAAAAAGGTAATGACCATTAGTACTATCAATGCCCAATGAAAGCCTGTTGATTATAAGTTTAGAGAAATAATTTAAACCATGCGATTATCCTTATCAAAATGTCTTCTCAAAGCACATTCATACTATTCACATTAGGAGAGCACTCAGGAAGCCAAAAGGTTCTGTTCCAAAATGTCAGTAGGAATCCAACTATAATCCAATTGATGGTCAATTTAAGAATAGGCTGACTAGCCAAATTATAATTAAATGAATGGAAAAGTTGTCTTTTGAGTATCAGTTCATAGAATTGTAATTAGCCAAATTCTCTCCTATAATTAACCAAATCTGCCATGGGGCAGCAAGGGGTGGAGTTGAGGACACAGAGTGGCACTATCCTTGAATATTTCAGAATAATTAATAAAGAGGGCTGCTAAATGTTTTAGGGGTCAAAAACTCTCTCTATATACAGCAATTTCTATAATACATCTGGATCTATCTTCATTTGGAGATCCAAAAACTATACTGCCAAGTTCACCATGGTCTCCAACTAGTGGAGCAGTGTTGCTTTTAGATGAGGTGTGTATGTGTATATTTGAAAACTCCTAACATTTAAGATAATCATTTTCAAACTATAGCATGCAGTGTCTATAACAATCTTGTACTTGTTCTTTGTCAGAAACAAACCCATGTCTAGGTTGGTGTCACTTTGAAGATTTCTGAAGGGTCCCATTCTTTAATTTAGCTGGAGGTTTGTATAGTTACTCATCTAGATTTATATTGCAATAACTCATAACAAGTGAAACGCCTAACGTCATAGTAAAAATTTACAGTACCTCAAAGAGTTCATACTATGGGCTGCTAGTACCACCTTCCACCATGGGCAAGTGTCAGTCTTTCCTGATCATGCTAATGTCCTGCATGTTCACATACACATCTTCTCTTTCCATTTTTGGCAAGTGGGCAAAAGCTTAACTTCAATATCTTGGAAGTCCATGGCATCCTAATAAATCTGAGACACTATTTCCTCCTTCCTGGAAGAATTGGACAGCTTAAAATGTTTGACCCCATCAATTTCAGTGCAGTTGTCGGTGATAGATGCTTAGTCATGAATACGTTGAGTGATATGTTGAGTGGGTTGGCAGATGGCCAGATTGAGTTTCATTTATGGATTTTCTTTTTTTTTTTTTTTTTTTTTTTTTTTTTTTTTTTTTTTTTTTTTTTTTTTTTTTTTTTTTTTTTTTTTTTTTTTTTTTTTTTTTTTTTTCCTGTTTCTCTTTTTTGCCTTCTTCCTTAGGGACTGTTGAATTCCTAAAGAAGTAGTGGAGAAAAGAATAAAATGGATTGAGACTTAAAAGGCAGCTTCAGAGTCCATAAGTAATGCAAAATAGGGCCTGGGGCCATGTTCGTGATCCAGTTGGGATAATGAGAGTCAAAACAGAACCCTGGTGGGTCTGTGGTAAAGAAAGCTGTATCTTGTATGCAAATCCTCTGTGCTCTGTTTACCAAATCCACTGAGAATATGCAGTGGGCAAGTGGTGCTTTAAAGTATTTAAAACACCTCAAGGATTTTATAAACCTAGTGTGGGTAGCTCTCTGTGTATGTGGTGGTGGGGGGTAAGTGTGGAAATAAATGAAATAATGAAAGAGTAGATATTTTAAAAGTCATTTCAGTTCTTCCATGAAGTTATCAAACCAGCAGTAGGGTATCTAATTTTTACATACGTAATTGGAATAAAAAATCTATTGACTGAAGTATCCCTTTTTCCTGGTTCAGCCTGTATTAATGAAGAGCCTACTACATATTAAGTGTTGAGCATCACTGCTTATATGGATCTCACGCTTATGCCTGAGGCCAAAAGCTGAATTAGAGAGATGGAAAGGTTTGGAGAAGTGGTTCTCAGCTGTGTCTGCACATTAGGTTCACCTGGAGAGCTATACAAACCCACCAATGTATGTCAGACCCACCTTAGAGATTCTGCTCTAATTGGTCTGAGGCTAAAGTTTCAAAATCTTTTTGGGTGATTCTATTGCCCAACTAAGGTAAGAACCACTTGTAGATTGTTTAGCAATAGATATATAAATGTGCAATCCTTTAAAATGTGCATTTTACTTATTAGAAAACATAAAACATGAATATGCATTTGTATGCATAAGAAACAAGATTGGAAGACTATCAACAGATTAAGAACAGTTTTCAGAGGGGTCAAGGTTTGGGTTACTTTTATTTTTCTACATTTATAAAAAGCCTTCCCTGAACATCAATTACTTTTGAATACTAGAAAAATGAGGCTTGTTCTATTCAGCTGTAGTAAAACTAAGGATATATTTCATGAATATCTGCCATGGCCACAGTCCTTTATGCAGGAGGCTGCAGCATGCCATGCTTGTGCTTCGCTCATGTGGATTTGGTGTGGTGCTCTACACATGGCGAATTCAAGTTTGGATTCTTGAAAAATTCCTGGAGTTTTCCTGCTTGAATATATCTGATTTGTAGGTAGTTGAGGCAACAGAAGTGGAACCTGAAGACAGGGAGGCTGACTCTGTGGCTTACACCAACCTGTCTGCACTTGATTGCTAACTGCTATAGGCACAGAGTCATAGGAACAATTAGCCTATGTCTTATATTTAGTAAACCTTAAGAGTCACTTAGATATTTGTGGAACAAATGAGTGATAAATGAGCTCAGAAAGAAGAGAGATTGCAATAGTGTCCCTTCATCTGTGTTTTTCATTTCCAAGTACTTAGTTGTCCATGATCAACAAGTCAGGCATAGTGGCACAGGCCCGCAATCCTAGACCTTTGGGATGCTGAGGAAGCAGAATCACCCTGAGTTTGAGGCCAGCTTGCACAACACAATGAAATCCTATCTCAAAGCAGAACAAAACAGAATTTAAAAATCCATAATCAACAAAAAGAAAGTTAATGAGTAGTACATTAAGATATCTTAGAGAGACCACAGATCCCCTATGGTATTATTTTATGTGGTTAGTTATTGTTAGTCTCTCATTGTGCCTATTAGTTAAGCTGCATCACTGATATGTATATATAGGAGAAAAGTACACATAGAATTGGATGCTACCTGCAGTTTCAGTATCCTCTAGGCATCATGCAATGTATCCTCAGATGATTGATGGGAGGCGAGGTTTGCTGCTAACTTGGAAGCCGCAGTGGAGAAAAATGACATAGGACAGGCTGTTGATAAAATGAGTAGGATTGAAGTAGTGGCCACTGAGGAGAGGAAGCTGGACAAAGACCTGTGGAGAGACAGGTGTGACGTACAAAGGGACAATCTGCCAGTGCACCTGGCTGCAACAAGCTTTCTCCGGCACGGTGACTGTGGCAAAGGAAAGGAACTGAGCAAAGTAGTTGCCCAATGCTGAGTCTGGCAAGAGAGTGATGGACACAAGTTTTCCTGTGTCCAGTAAGCCAATACAGAGCCACATTTCCTGGAAACTTGAGAAGCACGTTCCCCCATTTGTAACAGTTTTTGGCAAATGAAATGTGATTTGCAGGTGGAATAAGGTGGTTTCCTTTTAATATATTGACAGGAAAAATGAAGCTTAGCATGCATAAAGCTAGCTGGGAAATAAGATTTTTGTTTGCTGCATGCAGAAGATTTGACACAAAGATCTAAATACTTTTGTGGAACACATTCGTAGACACAGGGTGAGGAAGAACGCAGTACCTCAGCATTCTAGTCTCATGCCACATATGCAAGGGAGTCTGGGACACTTGGAACAAAAAAGCTTGGGACAGGCTCTAGCATTTTTAATTATCCTAGGAGTAGTGGAATGCACTTGGAGAAATGGAGGTATGTTTTTAGATGTCATCTGAGAATGATTTCTACTCCAGTGCCATGCCACCTTCCCCCACATCGCCACCTCCACCTCGAGCCAATGCAACCACTGTTCAGCCTCTGAGATTGCACAGATTTTACAGAAACACAAGGACTCAAAAAAAAAAAAAAAAAAAAAAAAAAAAAAAAAAAAAAAAAAAAAAAAAAAAAAAAAAAAAAAAAAAAAAAAAAAAAAAAAAAAAAAAAAAAAAAAAAAAAAAAAAAAAAAAAAAAAAAAAAAAACCAGAACAAAACAAACAAACAAAAAAAAACGGTGCCTTGCATACTCTGGGCACATAGGGTACTTTTTAAAGCTGGTTGGGAAATTTCAGTGGATAGGTAGTTCTGCTGTTTTGATATTGGCCCATCATGAAATCTACCCTGCCTCTTACCCTAAGAACCCTGCCCAGGCAATTCTGAAATAGCAGGCACAGCTGATCCATAGCCTCATTGCCCAAAATAAAAAGCTAAACTTGGTTATTTCCAAATGTCTTCAAAGTAAGCAGAACAATTTTGAATGGAGTGAGTACTTCTGGGCACCAAAAGTTTGAAGCTGACCTTCCTCCATGTTCAGCCTTTTCCCATCCCCCACAGGCACACCCCAGTCCATGCACAGTTGGTGAAAAACTCAAATCATCTGTAGCATGGGATTATCTGCTCCCCTCCCCAAAAGGGCCCAGGAGAAGAACTCAGTGACCCCAGAGATGCTGGTGAGTCACCAAATGAATAAACTCGTCTGACATCTCCTAAAGAACTGACCTGTCCTGTGGACTATGTCCAGCCCTCCACCCGTCCCTCATTAACTACTGTCAACCTCACATCTGGTTTGGCTTTGGAATTCTTCAGCATGCACCCCAGGGAGCAGCACTGGTATTTATCAGGCCCTCCTGGCTATCAGCTCAGCTCTTTCTAAACTAAACAGTGGGATTCATTCTTCTTGTTGCTGGAAGTGCTAGACTTGCCTAAGTTTAGGCTCAGAAGGGCTGTCATGAAGGGCTATATATAAGTAGCAGTTTAGAAGTAGCATTTTGGAAAGACATCTAGGAGAGCAGCATACACATACATACTGAGAGACACCTGTGACCACAAAAGCACTCTCAAAGCCAACCTTTGAGTCTTAAATGTGAGGACAGGGGCTGGGGAGGTAGCTTGGTGGTCTAAACACCTGCCTGGCAAGCTCAAGGACCCAGGTTCCATCCCTGGTACTGCATGGCAAGCTGAACTCAGAGAAACCTGGTGTGGTGGCGTACACCTGAAATCTCAGTGCTGGGGAGGCTGAGACAGGAGATCACTGAGTCCAAGCATAGCAAGATCCTGTACCAAATAAATAAAACATTAAAAATTAAATAAATAAAAATAAAGCTAAGGACAAAATGTGTGGCAAAGAAGAAGAAGATGCAATAGCAATATGGTGGTTAAGAACATCCTATTCCCAGTTTTCATTTCAAATTGTCTCTACCACTTATAAGGTGACAAGGTCCTTTGGTTTTCCTGACACCAACCACTTTTAAAACTGAAAATGTTGTGTCTGAAGAACCTGGTCAATCCTGGGCAGCCTAAGACTGCTGGTAACTCTAGGTGCTAACTGTGACCCTGAGCAAGTTAACCTTTGCACTGTGAAGCTTGCCAAGCTGCAGGGTGGGAATAATAATCACACGTACTTGGTTAGGTTGTTGTGAGAATTACATGGCCGAGCGGCGACATACTCAGAACTGCCATAGCCACAGCGTGACACATGCGCAGAGGACCTAAGGAGCAGGGAAAAGGGAGCTGCACTGGCTTTCAGCTCTTTAATGTTATGCCACGTTGGATACAGTGCTTGACCTCTTGAAGGTCTTGCACATCTGTAAAATGGGGATAATATATCTCAGGTGGGGGAGGGTTTCATCAGCTGAGCCCCAGTACCATGCCTGCTGATTAAGAACAAGCCCCAAGAGACAGCTTAGGTTGTTATTAATTACACCATTGTAATGTAATCATTAATTAATTGCATTAATTATTAAGTACAATGTTGTGAGCATTGTAGTTAATGAGAAAACACAGTATGCTAGCAATGTGGGAGGGATGTGACTGCTCTGGCCTGTTTTCTGCCATAAATACTGTGGCTAGAAATATGTGCATTCAGTAATAAAGGGTTCCCTCTAGAGGCAGAATAAATACATCACATAGAGATGCCTGCCCACCCACCCAGGAGATCAGTTTAAGCTTCTGCCCCAGGGTTGCAGGGGCCATGCCTATTCCCAGAGATAATTAGGCTATTTTCAGAGTGGAAGGCTGGCAGTGATGGGGCAAGCCCAAGGGCATGTGGGAATCCAGCAAGCAGAAGCACGCTCTGTTGACAAATGACCCTGATGACAGGCCAGAAGCAAAGAAGGCATAGGTGGCAGGATGCTCACAGTTCACAGCCTTCAGTCACAGGCCCAAAGGTTCCAACTTGATTAGAACAGGCCACGATTGCAGCTTGCCCTGCTGTGCCCACACGTGGTGGCTATTCAATAGCTGGCAGGGAATAAGATCCCTGGTAAAGATGATAACATTATATAATCTACTTTGAATCTCCCCTACCTCTCCTGCCTTGCATGTGAGTCACTCCCAGGTACCAGGGAGCACCCACAGTGCCTTCAGTCCTATGTCCCACACCTCAGTTATGATTCTGCCTGCCTGGGTTCAAAGCCTGGATGCTCTGCTTGTAGCAGCTGTATGGCTCTAGGAAGGTGACTTCATTTCTATGGGCCCTCATATCTTCTTGGCAAAGTGGGTAGTTGTTGGGTCCTGCCACGCTCACAGGCATGGTGTGAGAAATGAATGGATTCATAGGCACAAAACATGCCAAACTGCAGTCAATGTTTCCTATAATTATGTTGTCATCTGTGAGTTGGTTGGGATTTGAAAGATTAAAACTGAAATCACAGCCAGGCATGGTGGCACATTCCTACAATCCCAGGACTTGGGAAGCTGAGGCAAGGGGATCAGTGCAAGTTCAAGACCATCCTGGGTTACAAAGTGTGCTAAAGTCCAGCCTGAACTGCATAGTGAGACTCTGCCTTAAAAAGACTATAATAAAATAAAATAACATTAAAAAATTAAAATGAAACCACAGATTCTTACTGGTACTAATTCCATAAATTAATTGAAAAATTGAGAAAGAGAGCCATGAACTTCAGGTGGAAGAATTCCCATTCCTCCCTGCCACTCTGCCATCCCCCAAAAGAGAAATCAGTCCTGCTCAAAGACTGGCCAGTGCTACCCCTGCCTGTGTAGTACTGGCCCATTTGTCACATCAGAACACACCAGCATCTTGGGTAAACCAAGTCAGGGGTGCTTACTTAGGTTACATTGGACCAATTGATACCTAAATGAACTCTAGCCCCAGGGCACACTGCCCCTTCCATGCCCCCCCATACCAAGCTAAAAGACTGAGGTTCCAGCTCTCCCAAACTTGGCCTACATTTTCAATGACTTTCCAACTCATTTTGAATTTTCCCTTTTGGTATTCATTAACAAAGAAAATCTGAGGTTGGAAGAACTGGAGGCATTTTCCCCAGCAGCTTGGAGGCATACAAAAGGAGCTAGTAAGGAGAAGAAGTCTATTGGTTCTCCAAGACGGGTTCATTCAGGCTCAAGTTCATATTCAGAGTCTAAACTGATGAGTGGAAGATGGGCTTGCCCAGCTGCTGACCTCTTTTACTTATTAACTGATGTTTACTTCACCCATGGCTACGCACAAGTGCTGATAACTTTTACATGCATCATTTCCAGTAACTATACAAGTGGCCCATGTGGTCCATCATAGGAACTGTGAGCTGCAACCTGAAGGGGAGAAGGAGTAATCTCAACAAGGAAAGACACTTGGTCTAATGGTCTTAACCCAAAGAGATACTGCTTATGGTGATACAGATGTGGGAATGAAGTGTAGAAGATAATGATCTGCTCTGAATTCATAAAGCTCCTGAGCAAGGTCCTACCTGCAGAACCAAGGGCAGAGTCAGATGAACAGCAATTGTGTTATTGTTACTTAGCCCCTTCCAAGGGTGTGACTGGGACTTAATTAGCAGACCTGGGTCCTATTCAAGGGCAGGCTCAGGGAGTCTAAGTAGGAGTATTTTGAAAAATGATATACTTACTTTTATCTCACACACAATAACAATTTCTAGTGCTTTGAATTAGAGAGGTTATGAAAAATTAATTGCTGAGTATTCAAAATATATAGCCTGCCTTCTTTTTTTTAAAAAAAAAGGGATCTGGGCAGCCAGGAATTACTAAAACATATCTGGGTCAGCACAAAGTATACAAGGAAAGCATGTAGTAAAAGAAGCAAGAACAAAAATAATTGCTTTCAGAATTTCTTGGGCTTCTGCAACACAGCTGACTGACACCCCAGCCACCAATGTCTTCTGCCCACTGCTAAGAGTTTAGTGATGAGGTGGGCAAATAAGAATTTGCTGCTCCTGGAAGCTGTATTACTTTGGTAGGGGGTAGGCTTTTAAGAGGGAAACAAACTTGTAAAAGAGTTTCTCATGATGATAAGTGTAGGAAATGAAAGTGGGTGGCTGGCCAGGTAAAAGTAGCATCCCACCTTCAATTTATGGCCAGGGATACTCTGGAGGAGAAGACTTTGAACCCTCTTCTCTTGGGGAAGTTTTGTCCTTCCTACTCTCTCCCACCCTACCCTGTCTTGGCATTAGACTTCTTATGCAAGGTTTCCTTGCTGAACCCCACAACTGAGTTTGGTAGTCAGGCATCCTGTATTGTGTTCACAGAACTGCCCTAGCATTCCTCCCCTTCCTGATGTCATTTCAGCTCTGTTCTTTCCCTATCAGTGTCACAAGGACAAAGACTACAGGGAACACATTTCTGGCACCTGCCACGAACTTGCATTTTGGGGGCCTTTGAATGTCGTATATACTCCTAATCTGTTAAATTAGTGTCAGTCATTTTCCTGGACTCTGCTTGGAGTTCACCCTGATTACCCCAAAATGAGTGGCCTCATCCTATGAGCTCTCCTTCCCACCCTCTCGTGAGGAGGCATGGCAGGTTTAGTTTTGAGGCAGGGTCCTCACATGTACATACCATGTGGATATGGAGTTTTTCTTGCCTCCATCATGCCTAACAATCTGCCCTGTAATGTAATAATTGTGTTGGTTGCTATTGCTGCCATATTCCACGCTCTGCTAGGCAGTTCCCATGAATCTTTAAAGCCTTTTGTGCTGATTTTACATATGGAAAATGAATTTTAAAGACCAGGGGAAGTAAGAGACTGGGCCATTAAAGGGAGGAAGCACAGAACCCATAGCCTAGGTTCAGATCTCCAGTCCTCTCTGTAAATCTGAACAGGCTTCTGTCCCTTCAGTGTCATGAAGTGGTGTAATTTATGTGGTGGGATGATGATTGGGAAGATTAATGCAGGCCACACTCATAGAGCACAGTGCATAGAACACAGTAGGAGATGGAGGGGGTGCTCACTTCTACTTGTGCACCTCATTCTGGGTTACTAGACTCTGTAGGTGAGGCTGTGGCTGATAATACAGACCAGGAAGGGCCTAGAATATGAGCGTGAAGTGGTAGCACTCCATCATGTAAACAATGGGAAACACTTCCCTAGATACGTCTGAATAAAAAAGAGAAATTTTGTTTTGGTGAGTGTTATGGTTTGTGTCTAGTTGTCCCCCCAAAGCCTCATGTAGTCATAGGGTGGGGACTTCTAGAGTTTGAGATTAATTCATGATCCACTAGGATTATGGGTGATCCAAGGATTGGATTATGGGTCTGAGTACTGCTGGGATTATGAGTGTGACCTGAGGCAGAGACACAGGGATAAGCCTCTCTCTGTTACTGTTGTTGGTCTGTTGTTCTTGTTGGTTGTTCCCATTGTTACTGTTCTGCCACCATGAACTGCTGCTCTCTACCATGTGTCAGTCTGCCTTGGAGACAGCCAAGTATGGACTGAAACCTCCAGTAATTGTGAGCTAAATAAACTTTTGCTTCCTTCATTTCAGGTGTTGGATATTTGTCCCAGCCATGAGAGAAGAGTAACTGAGAAGTGAGGTTTGGATACATAGTGGTGGCAAGAAATTGGGCCAGGGTTGTTGCAAAACTGGGGAGATGTCATGTAAAGATGAGTGTCCCAGGATGGGGCCCTGGAGAAGGGATGGGGGTAGGGACCCAAGCACAAAGGAGGTGCATAAGCAGAAGTGAGCATCCATCCATCTCCTATCGCACGCTATGTACCGTGCGCTGTACGTGTGCCTTCCATCAACCTTCCTAATCATTGTCCTGCAGGGTACAGAGGCTTTCTCGGAGCCACAGCACTGAGCTGCTGCAGCTCCTCACAGCATATGTACCAGTTATCTTCCCAAGGACATAGAGCCTGATGCAATCACCCATGACCAGCTCCTTCCCTGTAGTGCATCTCGCAGCCTGGGCCCTGGGCCCCACGAGGAGCACACTTCAGAATCATTCATCTTAGTCACCAGAGCAGCAAAAGCCTCAGATCCCACTGTCAGCAGGGTTACTTGCTTCTGTCAAAGTTCTCCTAATCTTGGTTCCCTTTGCCTGAGAAAATACGTGTGTCTATTAGGGTCAAGCCTCTCTCATGTCCCATTTAATACTAGATATGGGCAAGCTAGGAGTTCTTTTGTGAATAAAAGAATGTATGAGAATTGAGATGTGGGGGAAGTGTCCGTAGGGGACATCTCACCTCTGCACACACACACACACACACACACACACACACACACACACTTTACACCATTGGAGAGGAGGAAGGCTAGGACAGAGCCTGAGGAGAGTAGTATCACTTCTTGGAGGAATGAAAAAACAGAAATAGGCCACTTACCCACACTGGAAGTTTTTCCTACTACCAGAGATTGGAATGTACCATGCTTTGAGACAGCTGTGTCCACTAGATGTGTTTTATTTAAATTATAACGTTTTAAGAAATTCTGAATTTGTTGTCATTTAAAAATCCAGAGATTTCAGATTTAAAATTGGATTTTTGGCAACCAAATTGCTTCCTCCAGCACCTCTGGCCTGGCCCTCTTCAGGAAGCAGTCAGCCAAGCTCGCTAATGGCCGCAGGATCCACAATCCCCACAATCCCACCCACCATTACTACCATCTTTTTCATGGTCTTGTAAACTGTGTGAGCTTGCAAGGCCAGGTTTAAAGTAAAATCGGACTGGGAAATCAATGATTGCAAAAGGAAGAGCTGGCTTAGTGTTTATCTAATATGGAAGTGAACTGAGAAGGAAGGAGGAGAGAAGCTGGAGCTCAAAGGGAGGTCATCCAGGCAGGGATGTGAGGGCTGAGGCTCAAGTGCCTATGTCACCAGCAGCAAGGACCCTCCCCTGGCAGCTGGCTCCTGCTGCCTGGTGGCCTGAGCTCTGTGAGGGATGCCCATGGAGGACTCTGAATAATGTCTAGGGCCCGTTTTGCATCTAATCTCCAACTCCCATTAATGGTGAACACACAGACTCAGGAATTTCATAGCAACAGAGTTCGCTTTCTCTTCTCATTCCTCCCCTGGAAAAAAATAGACTGAGACTCCAACACACCTAGTGTCTGCATTCTGAGTTACAGATGGGCTTGTCTCTGCTTGCTTTGATAAAGGAGTTCAGGATGCCTGCTTCATTATTACCATAAACACTGCACATTGAACAGACAGCACATGCAGGGGTTGTGGGTTAGGTGAAAAATGGTTTTCTGTGTTCCTTGTGTTCATCCTTCAAATTCATGGCCATCACCACCTGAGCATACTTAGTTCTCAGAATAACTAAGAGGGAGCATAAATCCTGCTTGCTTTGAACACAGCCCAGGGCTCAGTACATATTCCTGTCCTGGCCAAGGCTAATCAGCTGTTCCCCTCTCCTTCCCTCTTTCGTGTCTGTAAATCAAGAGGCCCCAGTATTAGTCATTGCAAAAGAGATAATTAGTATAAGCCACAACCTTCATATATCACTCTGTGCCTCAGACTCAGGCTGGCCTAAGATGGTAGACAAGTTGTTCTAGCAGAACTTTCTTTTCAAACAAAGCTCGGGAGTCCAAAGATTTTACTGTGAATTCTGCACCTTTCCCAGCTATCGGGGATACGTGGTGAGAGGGAAACCTACTTATCCATTTTGTGGAGTTTGCTTTTCCTGGACTCAAAAATATGTCTTAAGAACCCAAGGAATTTAAAGCAACAAATTTCTTAATGGTATAGTTTATAAATACCCTACCCTCCTCAGTGACAAGACCATAGAATGAGATGTCACTTTCCCCCACACTCCATCCCCTACTGCCCCTCATTCTCTTATCCCTGGTGTTAAAAGAGCCCTACCTGTGGCTCTGTCTCAAATTAATTGAAATATTAATTTACTGCTCTGGCAGGACTTACAGTTAAGGGCCCTGCTGCCCCCAATCCCAAGAATGAAGACTTTCCAAACCGGCTAAGTAGTCTAGAAACTTCCTTCCCATTCACTGCTGACCAAGTACTATGGGCCAGCCTAGAAGAGTTCCCCTTCTGTATCTATGACTTTGGAGTTACTCAGATGCATCCTGAATACTATATTTACACCATGTAGTTTGTCTACCAATTTTTGAATTTCTCATATCAACTTTCCCATTTGGAAGCAGAACAAATAGAAGCCAAAGTAGCCAATCAGTATGGTAAAACTTCACCAATTAGAACCAGAAATTTGAACTCTTCTTGTGAGGGCAGCACTAGCAGCATAAACTTGGGCTTGTACTGGCCTTTTTTCTGGCCTACTGAACATACAAACTGGGTGTAGCAGTGCACACCTACAATCCCGGCACTTGGGAGGCTGAGGCAGGAGGACAGATATGAATTCAAGGTCAGCCTGGGCTACAAAAGTGAGCTCAAGGCCAGCCCGAACTGTATAGCAAGACCTGTCTCAAAGAGAGACAGAGACAGAGACAGAGAGAGAGAGAGAGAGAGAGAGAGAGAGAGAGAGAGAGAGAGAGAGGTTGAAGGTATAAGCCTGTAGAAACCTAGAGCTTTTATATAATATGTTCAGACCACATATTATCCCTATGGAAGAGCCACTAATATAAGAAGCATCAAGCTGTATGTTCCAATGAGAAAAAGAAATTTAAAGAAGCTTCTCCAGTAAAGTGATGCTAAAACACTTTTAAGGGTGTCTTCACATGACTAGATTGGTCAAAGCAGACTCTTGTGGCTTTGAAATCCACTCAGGCAACTTTGGTAACTTCTGCCCTGGGTGCATTGTTTGATATAAAATAGTCCTTTTCAGTCATCTTAGCAATAAAATGCATGTAATACTGTTTCTTATCTCCACAGGGGTATGTTTGTAAGCAAATAAAGCATTTGCTTATTCCTTTGCTGAAAAATAAGGATATAAGGACCTTCTTCCAGGGATGTTTGTTTCCCCCATATCAAGGCCCTCTACCTACACACATAGATGCTTTCTGAGGTTTTGTCCATCATCACTTTCATTTCAATTCTGTGTCATAATAGACTCTTTTCCAAGACATTTAGATGGCAATTACACTTAAAGGTTAGTACCAGCAGTGCACCCAATGCAATGGAAGAGAAACATTGATACCTGTGACTGTACTGGCCATGCTCAGGCAGCAGCATCATGCTCATATCTGTTGTTGTTGGCAACAAAGGCTGTTCAGCCTCCTCAGTCATACTTGCCTCCTGATCGGCTCAAACCTTAATCTCCTAAGCCTTAGTGATGATCTTTCCCAGCCCCTCCCTTTGCTTTGCAGAAGTGATGATCTTTATGACTTTTTGGTAAAGCTCACTTTTTGATAAAATAGATGATGAGTGCATACACACAAATATGTTGTTGTTAAAAACTGGAAAAACTGGTTTTACAGTTCAGCATAATCCTAATGTTGGAAGACAACATTTTTTTCCAGTACACAGCAACCCCTGGCCCTGGCTTCATTGAGAAACAAGGGACAGCCTTTCAGATCAGTCCAAGGCACAGATGGAAGCCACCAGACTGCACGTAGAGAACAGCAGTGCTGAGTAAACTCCTGTGGCTTTGTGGCAACAGTGATGTTGTTCTATGGACAGTTAAATATGGAATCTTGGAAGAGTTTTGTATTTTGTTCAATTCTAAGAGAGGAAAACCCAAAAGAAAGGGAGAGTGTGACTTAGGAGAATTCATGGTGAAAATAAAGCACCAGCAAAAAAGGAATTACTGCTCCCAAACTATTAAAAAGATCACCTGCCTCCAGTTCTATTCATGTAGACACTGTAACTCTCATGATTTCTATTCTAGCAGCCAGTGTAAAGAGTTCATTAGGAGACTGCAATAAGCATACTTAAAAATCTGTGTACTTCAGTCATAAGTTCACTTGATTTGGGCAAGTGTATACTGAGTGCCTACATGAGAAATGTAAGGGGTCTTGAGGCAGGCTTGTGTATTTGAAGAGCCCCCACTGAAGACTTGCAGTAAAAATTAGGCTCTCAAATGTTCTGGGTTTTGTTCTAGGTGTAAAGGTGCCTCCCACTACGGCCTGACCAAGGACAGGAAGAGGCACTCCCAAGATGGCTGCTCTGATGGCTGCGCAAGTCTCATGGCCAACCCACTCTGTGCAGAGGCTTCAGAAGCTGCAGAGAATTGTCAGGCAGAAAACAACCCCTCAGACACTGGCCGGAGCAGACGGAGCAGAGGTGAGTCAAATGGGTGGGTGCCTGGGAGTAGGCTCTTGGCCTTCCTTAGGATTGCACCCTGAGGAGTATTCACTGTGGAAAGTTCTAGAAATGTTTTTGTAAAGGGAAGTGTTTCTGGTAGTTTTGGCAGCTACTCAGTATCCAGTTCTCCAAAGTGAAATGAAACCACAAGTACCTCAGATCATTAAAATGGTGTAATCTGATTTGGTGAAAGGAGTTGAAGTGAACTCTCATAATTTATGGCTCCTGCCTGCTCAAAAAGTACTGTTATATCCAGTTTAGCCCAGGAGGGAAAACAGGAGATTGTTCAAAACAAGCTAAATATATTTCACTGTAAAAAAAAAAAAAAAAATAGGTATGCAAATTCTGTAGTCCTTCCATCTAGATATAATCACTATGTTTTATTGTATATAATCTTATCTAATGTATACATAAAAGGTGACTTAACTTGTAAGTACTATTCCTCTTGTCTCTCTTTTTCCTCAGTATGGCCTTTTCAGCGGTCCTCAGTCAGAAGCAGATCTTTTAAAAAAATTAATAGAGCCTTGAGTATTCTTCGAAGGACAAAGAGTGGAAGTATAATTGCAAACCATGCTGACCAGAGTAGAGGAAACCGAGAAAACACCACTGTCTCTGAAGGTAAGTGCACCCCCGCTCAAGGCTGGGCATGAGCTGGGCTTCCTGAGTGATATCAGGGTTGAGGACAGGCAGACCAGCACCCACCTTTTGTGACCTCTCTTATTCTCAAAAGCATAAAATGTTTTCACCTTGTTGGTTTACTTCTCTTGTAGGTAAATGAGGGAAAAAACTTGTTCTCTACTTGCACAATGAGAAAAATTGTTAAAATCCTTACCTTCAGGAACTAGCTTAATGCATATAAACATTAATAGAGTGAAAAGCTTTTAAAATAGTGTTTTCACATAGTAAATGATATGACAGTATTTGCTCTTATTACAACTACTCCTCAACATAGTCCTAAGAAGTAGTTAGCATTTATTCTATTTACATGTGAGGACACTGAGGCACAGGGAGATGGCTTAGCTTGTTCCCAATTATCTTGTTGTGTTTTGAATTTATAATGTGGCTCTAGAATCTATGAAGAGCAAGCTGTTATACCTTACATCCTTTGTGCTTTCCCCACTATAAATGGAGCTGGTGAAGGACAACCGTACTCATTTCTTTTCATTTTATGCTAGAATTTTAGACTAGTAATAAATACAGCTTAAAAAAATTAAGCTCTTTCTGTGTTCTAGGTCATTTAAAGTCATTTAGATTTCATAATAATGCAGGGAGATAAGGACTATCATTTCTGGTTTTGCACATGAGGGCACTTGGGACCCAGAGTGATTAGGTAACTAACCCAAAGTGACCCAGATATAAATTAGAAAACTAGGATTTTAATCCAGATCCACCAGCTTGAGAGATGACAGTCTTAACTGCTAGGCAATACTGTCCTCCAGGACTAAGGGTTAGGAGGTACAGCTCCAACCATTTTTTGTCATGCCTCAGAAAAGTCATGAGTGATTATAGAAGCCTCCTTGTCACTATTCATGATCACTTCCAACCCTGTACACACACACATACCATGTCTTAACTACTCTGAGTTTACCCCAGTCCCTAACTAGTGTATAACTATTGTATTTCTCTTAGCCAGTCATTGCAGTTAAATCTGCATAGAGTGTAATGCATATTTACAAAGTTTCCAGCTTCCTCTGGCCAACCACTAAATTACCTTGTTAATCATAGTCTTCAATGTTTTAGAAGAAACTTAGGGTTTTGTTGTTGTTGTTTCCTATATTATTCCTGGGACATTGAGGTCATTAGAAAAACTAGGTTAAGGTCATAGGTTTTGAAAGTAGACACAAAGAGTGGATTATGTAGAACTAAGGCCCACAGTGTTGCCTCTTGCCAGATGACAACATTCAAGGAGACCTAGGGCAAAAGCAGCGATTGCCATCCCCCTAAAGATACAAACATCTCAGCCCTCTACATCCTCCCTCGAGTCTCAGGCTATTCAGAGGAGTCACTTTTCCCACCAAACTAGATGTGGCTTGGACCCAGGGCTTGCTGAGGTCCCCTCTCAACATTTCTATTCAAACTAAAATGAAGAAACAGTGCCAGTTTGACTGCTGGCTTATAGATCCACAAGGAGGTCCCTGAGGACTCCACCCAGACTTGAACACATTGGATCCAGAAAACCTGAAAAAGCAGCTAGTGTCCCCATCTTTAACGTCTGACCTAGCTTAGAGTCCTCCTGCCTCTCAGCCTCCATCCAGCCAGTTAGCTCACCTGCCTTAGTGCTCTAAGGAATACTGTACAGGATGACTCACTGTCAAGGGACACAGAGGTCAGTGCAGCTGCTCCTCTCTACCCTATCACAATGAATGAGAAGTGGGATGGAATACTGAAAGGTCTTGTGGATAAAGACATTCTCCAGTCAAAAAACTAAAGTTTGAAAACACCAAACTACATGATCTTTGATCTGTGTGTAACTCTAAAGTCAGTGGCTAAGACAGCTGAGGGGAAAATCTCCAGAAGCCACCTCCAAGGCTCTGGTCTCTACTTGAGTATGAGTTAGGCATTTGACTTCCTTTGACTGCTGGAGAGGACTAAGGATCCCCAAGCCTGAGAAGCAAGGCTTCAAGCAAAACATCACCAAAGTGATCTACAAGGGCAGAAGGCCAGGATTGTTCTGGTTTTGGCCCTTGACAAACAAATGATAAAGTTCCAGAAAGATATTTGTTCCTACCTATTCACTAGGTAAGCTTCATCTGAAGGCTTCTGTGTGCAGAAGTCTGTGCTGAGCACCATGGAACAGCCAGAATAAAGGCCCTGCAGATGTGAGTCCAAGAAAGGAGCATGAATGATAATAATAGAAGGCCTAATGCCTTGAGAAGCAGAGTGTACCTTAGAGGGAATGATGTGTTTAGAGAGAGCAAGGGAAAGGGATTGGGGGGAGCTTAATTGGAAGATATCATTTCATGCAGGCCTTGAAGGAAAAACTGAATTTAGGCCCAAGATAAAAAACATTCCAGCAGAGAAATGTACCCTGGCACCAAGGCAGAAAAAGTGGAAAACATGCACAAGGAATAAGAAATGGCTTAGTTTGGCAAGAAGATTGACTGGAAATGTCCATTGGGTGGGTGTCTTAAATAAACACTGTCTTTGTCCATTTGAGTCTTTCCAAAGTTTTATCACCTGATTCCACGTGGGGAAGTTACCTGTATCAACATAAACCGAGCAGATCCCAACGAACGCCTGTCCATTAGACTTGTGGGTGGCAATGAAACCCCACTTGTCCACATCATTATCCAGCACATTTATAGTGATGGGGTGATTGCCAGAGATGGCCGGCTGCTGGCAGGAGACATTATTCTCAAGGTAGAGCCTGTGCTTCAGGGCTGTGGTAGGCGCTCAGCATCAAAATAGAATCTGTTGGGAGGATTGGGTGGGTGAATGGGTGGGTGGATGGATGGATGGATGGATGGGTGGGTGGGTGGATGGATGAATGGGTGGCAGGGTGGGCGCATGGGTGGATGGATGGATGGATAGATGGGTGGGTGGGTGGATCACAGTAAAATACATATGTACAGTGACTTCCCATACTTCTTATATTGTTAGAACTCTCTATAAGAGATTTATCATTTAATAAGGTAGGTCTTTTGCACTCACGCTCTCCCCATTTCTGGGTAGAGGGTTTCTGTCTCCTCCCCTCTTCCTTCTTTCATCTACCTTTTTTCTTTTCTTTCCTTTTCTCCACCTCTTCTTTGTCCCCCTCCTTTTCTTTTTGCTGCAGCTTTTTTTTCCTCTTTAAGTAGCATTAGTATAAAATAATACAAAAGTAGTGCATATATTTTCTTAGGTTGTTTTGGAGCAGATTAATGGAGCAGTCTGTATTTTATATAATCACATTCAGATGCCCCTGTAAAGTAAATTTGCTGTGGTTCAATGGCCTTCCATGAAAACAAAAGCAACCCAATGGAATAAATTGCCGTGGGTATACTACTGTCTTAGGCTTGGTTGAGGGGAAGGACTTTAAGAAGGAATTTGCAGAAGAGGAGAAAAGATAAAGGAAGAGTTATTTATCAGACAGAAGTCAAGCCTGTGCCAAATGTGACAAGAGCTCCTTCCCTGCTCATATATTTCCTATCTGATACTTAGATAACAGTTTTATCCCATCCTAGGTTGCTGAGGGACAGGTTCCTATCCCATCACAAGCTGTTTGTTTGGCAGACTAACTGGAATAAGAGGAGAAGTCATGGAAAGCAATTTCTGAAGAAACACTAAAATTCCCTCTGGTCCCTGAGTTGGAGTACAGGCAGGGCCCCTCAGCCTCACAGGGCACTGGGAGTGCAGTCAGCAATACTGTATGACTTCCTTTCTATTCTAGTAGAAACTGTACTGCCTGGGAGGGTTGCAAAAGCAAGCATTTGATTATTGCTGGCTCTTGCAGGCAGAGGGCTGCCAGCACTCTGACCTTCTCTTAGCCTTGGAGTAATGAGAAAGCAGGCCCTGTCACCTCCCACACACTGCTCCCCTGTACATACACAAAGAGGTGGTATGCTTCATCTTTGCCAGGGGCACCCCCGACCCACCGTAGTGAAGTTAGGAATTGGTGATTTACGTAGAATAATTCCTTCATAAAAGCTCATTCCAAGGTGCCTCTAACAATGGGCTGCAAGCAGAAGAAGTCTTCTTAAGCTATAGAAAGTCCAGAAGGTTGCTATCCTTCTGTGGGAGGCCATTGCTCAGCACAGAGCACAGAACTGCTGTGAATTCTTTTCTTGCACAACATGACTAATGTTAGGGGCTGAAACCTGTAGGCTCAGCCTGTGTGTAGCACAGTAATTAAAGCCTGAAAACCCACTGTGACATCAGCCCTATAGTTTGTGAAGGAGGCAAAGAGAGAGAGCTCAATTTAAGGATATGAAAGTAGCATTAAAGTGATACAGTCTTTCAATCAAAGAACCTAGAAATTTCCTTCTGCATGGGTATATTTGAAATTGTGGAGGTGTCTTTGTTTTAATAGAAACAAGCAAAAACCTTGCAACCTTGTTTGAGGGAAAGGACTTTAAGAAGGAATTTGCAAAAGAGGAGAAAGGATAAAGGAAGGGTTGTTTATCAGGTACATATTGGTATCTGACATTATTCATATACACACACATACACACACACACACACACACACACTCACACTTTCACTCTGTCATACACACACCTGGAAACACACTCAGGCCCATATTCTCCCTCACATACACATACTTCTTACTCTATTACAGACACATACGTTCCCAAATGCACTGATGTACGCACACAGGCACATTCTCTCACATATGTACTCTAGTATCTTTGCAGCACACTCATGCATTCAGGCATGTATAGCTCAACTATAGATACACATATACATACACATACACATATACGTATACACATATACATATACATATACATGTACAGTAGTTGAAGCTAGAAGTTCCATTGTGGGAAACAGAATAAAATTCAATTGAGGATTTTTAGAAAGCAAACATCAACTCACATTGTCTTGAATGATCATTTAAAGGAATCACTTGGGGTGAGGTTTATTGCTTAGTAGCAGAGCATATGTTTTGCTTATATGAGGCCCTGGATTCCACTCTACACAGCACAAAAAAGAAAAGTTTAAACCATATAATCATTTGATTACATTTCTATAGACTTTTCCTACATTTTTTCCCTTCCTTGTCATTCTATCAGTTAAAAAATAAATTTGGTAGACAATAGAAATGAAGTGCAAGGACCTGTGTAACGACAAGTTTGAAGAAAGATGGTGTCTTCTCACAGAGGTTTGAAAAGTACTGTTATGATAGAGAATATATTTGAACACAAGATAAAGGGATAAAGCAGAGCAATGGTTAGGGAGAAAGTGTCACAGTTATCCTGGGACCCTGAACCTTTCATTTATTTTTTGTGGTGCTGGGGATAAGACCCATGATGTTGGAAATGCTGGCCTGGAACTTGAGGAAGGGCCACAACAGGTGGAGCTGACAGCATGATGACTCTGCTCCTCCCAGGTGAATGGAATGGATATCAGCAACGTCCCTCACAACTATGCCCTGAACCTCCTACAACAACCCTGCCAGGTGCTGTGGCTCACAGTGCTTCGCGAACAGAAGTTCAAAAGCAGGAAAAAGGCCCATTCCTTGTACTTTTATGGACTGCGGAATGACAGTTTCCAGGTGATACTCAACAAAAGTAGTTCTGATGAGCAGCTTGGAATAAAGCTGGTGCGCAAGGTAGATGAGCCTGGCGTGTTTATCTTCAGCTTACTAAATGGTGGTGTGGCAGACCGACATGGCCAGTTGCAAGAGAATGATCGCATATTGGCCATCAATGGACATGACCTGCGACACGGAAGCCCAGAAATTGCAGCTCTTCTGATTCAGGTGAGTCATGGGACAGTCCACGATTTCAGTCAAGGGCTCCCACAGTAGTGGAATCACTGAACACCTTACCACTTTTACCAAACAAGCCCTCTTTTCAAGGAGTCTAAAATGGAAGGAGCAGTGTTTCAAACTTTCTCCCCAGGTAAGAATGATGTATCTCAAGGTCATGGGCATTGCATCTGTGTCGCTAGCCACCCATTCTGACTATGGATAAACACATTTTGTTGTGTGCTACAGTCTCACAAGATTAAGATCACAAATCATCATCAGGGTTATTGTCAGCCTCATACCACTGTAACACATAGGGGGCCAGGGAGATAGCTCAGTGGAATAAGCACTTGCCTGGCAAGCACAGGGTCCTGAGTTCAATTCCTGGTACCGCAAAAAAAAAAAAAAAAGATTTTCTCATTATCTTGGGCCTGGGGAGATAGCTCCACAGCACAAGTGCCTGCCTGGCAAGTGCAAGGCTGTGAGTTTGAATCCCAGTCCTGCAAAAAAAAATAAAAGACCTAGACCTTTAAGGTAGATTCTAGACACATTTAGTATATCCAAGAAACTGTTCTGTGCACCCTGCAGGGATCCTGTAGGTGCAGACCACACTAGGGTTTTGTCAAAGCTAAGCGTGGTCTCCATGATTTCCAAGACCAGGTATTTGGAAAGCTCATGGAAACTCAAGCTTGAAGTCAGAGCATCCTCCAATAAAAGAGGTACACAAATCCTTTATTATTTGGGAAAAGAGAGTTTATAGGAGCCTGCTGCTGCTTCAAACTGATACACATTTCTGGCCAATGTAATGTCTTTGAGCCCTCTAGCATTAACTTTACTGACTTTGGGCAGGTCACCATGAAATGTACTTTCTTTCTCTTATCAATTAACTTTTTAATTTTGAAATAATCATGAATTAAAATAATCCAGAGAAAATCCTTGAACTCATCATTCTGTTTTCTCCCATGTTAGAATATGCAAAACCACTGTACTAGTATCACAACTAATTGAGTCTGACCCAATCATGATACAAACTAATACCACCACTACAAAGACCCTAATAAAAGTGGCCATGCCCACTTCCCTGTTGCCTCATCTCTTCAACTTTTGCCAACCACTCAGTTGTTCTTCATTTCTATAATTTTGAATCTCAACAATATTTTTTTTTAAATGATCATTTTAGTCTGCTTTTCATGTCTACATGGTATCAGCCATGTCCTGTGGTCTGTAACTTTTTTTTTTTCGCAATTAATAATTTTTATTTGTTATTACTTTTAATAAGAAATAACAACATGACACTTTCAAAACATGTTAGTAGGGGCCCGGCGGGATGGCTCAGTGGTCTAAAGTGCCTGCTTGGGAAAGCTTGGGCGGCTTCAGGGACCATGGTTCGATCCCTGGCACCACATGCTGCACCAGCCCTGCCCTTGGGGCGAGCTGAGCCGGCCATAAAAATGAGTGAATAAACAAATAAAGGTTCTGAAACAAGAAAAGATAAAATTAAATTAAAAAAAAAAAACATGTAGTACATTCGCAATAACTGACACATTGCATATTGTTGTCCTCATATTAGTAATATAGAGCACAGGGTGTAGACATGATAAATTTTCTGATCAATATTGGTAGGGAAAGAAAAAAAGAAAAATTTCTTCTCTTTGAACTGAGAGGAAGTAGTTGTATACATAGTCTAATATTCAACAATAGTCTGAGATGTAGTTACATAATACATAAACTTTTGTGATTTTTTTCCTCAGTACTATTTTTTGAGTGTCTCAGTAATGTTTCATGGACTGTTGGCTTTAATCATAGAAGGACCAACTTGGTTCTGACCATTTGGGTTCTAACCCACTTGTTCCCTACATATAGCAAATGCATTAACTTTCTTCTATGTACTTGGCCCTGAGGTAAGTGTACAAAACAATGATGACTGCTCTTAGGTAGAGCCCTTACATTGGTCTCTTGAAGAATACCACAGTCTAACAAGAAAGATAAACTTTTCCAAAATGATTACCATGTGGCACCACAGTTCTACAGAGGAGACACTTAGTATTGTGCTAGCATAGATGCAAGCGAAATATTGCTTAGACTGTGTCGTAGTTACTTTTTGCTCGTTGCTGGAACAAATACCCAACACTCAAAATGAAGGAAGGAAAGGTTTATTTAGCTCACAGTTTGTGGAGGTTTCAGTCCATATTCGGCTGGCCCAAGGCTGAGTGGAACAGAGCAGAGAGCATCCGGTTCATGGCGGCAGAACAGCAACAAAATGGTGGCAGAGGTAGCCAACCAACACGGC